>SKCR01025194.1:0-161667 GCA_019454045.1 Zanthoxylum bungeanum
GAGCATGATTTGGTTAAATTAATTGATTGAGTATGCTTAAATGATGTTGTATTGAAGTTTGATTGGATCAATTTCATGAAATATTGTTTGGAATAATTTTCCTTAATTTTTGAGGCTTGGCAGAGAATGACAATGCCCTAAATGTCTTGGAATTTTTGATTTTTGATTCATTGGATGACTTGAAATCAATTGGGAATGTTGATTTAATGTTGAATTAGATTCAATTGGATTGGATTTAAAATTGGACATTAAAAACCCATAATTGCCGAGACATGAAGCATGGAAAATGAGTTTGATTTTTGATTAAAATATGTTGGACATGTTTTGATGCTAATGAGCGTAATTAATTAGGCTAATTGGTGTTTTGGAAATATTGATTTGGTTGATTAATTACCGCATACACTTTGATTAATTAAATATGAAATTTGAAATTTTTGTAGTTTAATTAATTGGGCTTAAATTGGATTTGGGCTTGTAAAGTTGTTATTGGGCTTAAATGGGCTTGGTTGTACCAAGATTGGTTTAGGCAAATTGGTTGGATCCAATTGGGCCCAAAACTATTTCCATAAAGTCAAATTATGACTAATGGACCTTTAACTTTAATTGGGCCTAATGGGCCTAAATTGGTTTCTAGGCATATAAAGGTGATTCCTTTAAATGGGCTTTAGTCTTTGGGTTTGACCCAAGTTGACCAAAAGTCCATGCCTTAAGAAATTAATTAAAAGCCCATTAGACTTTAATTAAATTGACATTGGATGTTAATCGGGCTTTAAGACCCGTAACGATTAGATTTGGAATCTAAGTCGTAAAGCTTTATTAATAAAGTGTAATATTTAATTTGGAATTAAATAGTGAATTAGTATTAAATACATATTAAATTGGATTTAATGTTGTAGTTTAATTTAATTCAAGAATTCATACTTTGAGTACTTATTCGCAAAACGAGTTGGACTCGCACAAAATCAAATCGTTGTTTGAACATTGGATGGTCATTAATTATCAGATTAATTAATTGGATTAGATTGATTGATAACATGCTTGTGTGAATACATGGTTGCGATGCATGAATAATGTATATCGGATAGATATTAGATGGGTGGTGCAATTTTGAAAATTGTTGTAATAAATTTAGAATTTATTAATTGGACCTGCGTGTCCAGCCTATTACTTCATTACTCTATGTATTTCTCTTCTCACATATTCCCCCCATTGTAAATGAGGTTTCTTTAGAAGTGTTATGTAACGGGTAGAAGTCAATACTTGTGCTAGCGGGAGAGAGGAAAGTGAGAGATTTGATCTAGTATCAATGTGTAAAGTATCCATCCGCATATCATTAATATTTATTTACACGCCTTATTATGTGTTTAGAATGCATGTTTAAGGGTGTATGATGATGAGACCTTAACAAAGATAATAAATTGGTTGCCAATTTGCACGCGAAAAACCCTCACAAAATATTAAGCGTTTTTCCTTCCATTGAGTAATTCTTACTCAAGATCCAAGACTGGCATTGGTTTGTTGGCCAAAGTCAAGGCCTTTGTCCGTCGAGGATGTGTCTGAATCATGAAGGCTTTGTTCCATATCAGTGTCTTGTCCAAGTTGTGATTTGTTGGCCAAAGTCAAGATCACTTCTTGTCCATCGACATTGATTACGAAGCTTTCCAAGGTCAATGGGTCACGCTTAACTGGGATCACTATGTTTGTTGTGCCAAAGCCAAGGCTTAGTTGATTCAGAGGAAAAAGGTTAGGCAATATATTGGATATATTGGCATATATAAGATATATGTTTCGGACTTGGATGTCCCCCTATTGGATCTAGGAATTGGATGGGATCCAATTGATCTTAGAGATCTACCTAGTTAATTATCATACAATTTGTTGGCTAAAGTCAAGATTGTGTGTTATTTAACGGGATCCTAGCCCACTAGGAAACACGGTTTCCCGAGTACTCAACAGAGGGTTAGAGGCTCGCCGAAAAATAGTGGGTGGCGAGTATTAAATTTGCAATATTCGTTTAGTTACTTGCCATACGCGCTCATTACAAATCATTCGTCAAATAAATTATTTATTAGTTGGACTAATATTTAATTGTTGTTTTAATAAAACAATTGGACTGTATTCAAAATAATTCATTATAGTTGATTATATATTGGACTATAGTAATCAATATATTTGAATTAATTATTTCAATTAATAGTTGATTTTATAATTGGATTATAGTAATCAATATAATTGAATTTAACCTATTAAATTATAATTGATTATATAGTTAGACTATAGTAATCATTATAATGAATAATACTTAAATCGTTGATTAAATAGTTTGACTATTGGAATCAAGATAATTGAAAGATTAACGTTTAAAACATAATCCTAGAGAAAATTTTTAAATGATTTAATTTTCAAAATGGGAATAAAATTTCAGGATGGTCCTGAAAACAAGAAGTTACTTTATTTGATAAAATAACATCTTGGGCCTAAGTCCGGAGTTAAGCGAATAGTGGAGCATGATCTTTGGAAGATTCATGTGATGATAACTTTAGTGCTTAATCCATTAAGCTTGCCGAATAGACTCATTAATTTCTTAATCAGAACTAAGGATTAGATCCTTAAAGTATGATAATGAAATTGAAGGATCTTCAAAGATCTATTCTTAGATCTTAGAAGTAATAAATTGCAATAGTAAACTCTTAGAGAGTTAATGGCGATACTCAATGAGACAAAGCCAAAGTTTGCAATAAGGTAAAAAGCGCAAGTCGCACCATACTTCAACATTCCAGAAGGCCAATGCTAGGTCAAACGCTCTGAGATGGAAAAGGCAAAAGCAAAATCATTATAATCTTCTGGGAAGATAAAGGACATATCCCAAAATGTCTGCCTAAATTGTGGCAAACGGGATCACGGAAGCGTGACTGCCATTTGGACAAAGCAGACATGAAGGAATTGAAGAGGGGCAAGGCTCCAGATTCAAATATGTTTGTCATAAAATATGTTCACTACTAGTATTGAAATTGGATTTTAGATACTTAGTGTGATACATAAATATATACTGATGTGCAGAATCTGCTGTAAGCAGGATACTGACTTCAGTTGAGATTTATCTGCGAATCGGAAACGGGACGAAAGTCGATGTTTTGACCGTAGATACCTAAGTTTAGGAACACTACCCTCGGGTGCGTACTTAAATTAGGGAACTGTTATAATGTAACTAGTTTGACTAGAGACATTATCTTTATATCAGTGTTTAATCCGTTGCGGATTACCTTTATATTCTAGAACACTAAAGTGTTTTATTTTATAAAGATGATATTGAGATAAACACATTAGATGTAAATAACAGTATTTATATTTTGAATATAAATAAATCTCAAACATAACATGACAAACAAATAGCTCAAACTGAATTAATCAGTTGAAACTATTGTGGCATTGTTGTCCGGGACACAATTAAACAAGACTCGTATATCCACACTTTCGAAGAGTGGGTACTAGGACAAATTTGATTCTACTCAAATAAAGTCTACGAATCCAGTTTATTAGGCAAAATGCCTAAAACACTATTTACTTGGTAAAAGTGCAAATGCCACCGATCTGTTAGCCCTAGTTCATAGTGAAGCAAGTGGGCCCATGTCTAGCTAGGCTAGAGGTGGATATGAATATTTCGTGACCTTTACGGATGTGGCATCGTGTTATGGTTATGTGTTTCTTTTATAACACAAATCGGAAACTTTTAAAGTTTCGACACGAAATAGACAAACAGATCGGCTAAAGTATTATACCGTCACAGTTAGACCATGATGAAAATACTTAAGCAATAAGTTTCTAAAATACTTGGAAGAGTATATTATTCTTCCAATGAGGACTCCTCCCGGAACACGTCATTTGACGGTATGTCCGAACGGATAAACCGAATTTTGTTGGACATAATAAGGTTAATCATGAGTCGCTCTGAGCTACCATTTCCTTCAACGGATACGCATTAACAGTGCAGAACTTATTTTGAATAAGGTTCCATAAAAATCTGTTTGACAGATTTCATATTAGATATGAACATGAAAGAAACCAGGTTTCTTATTCCAGATGATTTGGGAATGCTGGGCATATGTTTGGATGATATCAAACTAGAACCTAAATCGGATAAGTGTCTAATTGTAGGTTATCTTAGGGAAACCAAAGTATAATACTTATACAACTCACAAGAGGACAATGTAATTGTTGCTCACCATGCGGTTTTCCTAAGAGGAATACCTAAATACAGTGGTAAGTGGGAGGAAAGTAAAACTCGATAATACAATCGGAGTAATATTATTTCAGACACCGATTCTTTAATGGAGCACAAATAGTTCATCAAGGATGAAACTATACCAATAATCTTCAAATACACAAGAACCACGTAGATCGGAGAGAGTCAGAAAATAACATGGGGTATGGGTTTCTGATCTCACCTCATAGAGATGTCTATCTTATTGAGGAATACCAACTGACTACGTATGAGGAAGGGATACAAGGTATCGACTCCCTATTATGGCAAAGTGTCATGAAATCTGAAATGGATTCCATGTATACCAACTATGTTTGGATACTAGTTGATGTACCGCAAGGCATTGTGCCTACTGGTACTATATTAGTCTTCAAGGAAGACATACATGGATGGCAACATACCAATGTACTAAGCTAGGCTTGTAACGAAAAAGTATCGTTATCAACATTGTGTCGATTACGACGAAACTTTTACTTGTTGCCACGGTAAATCCATTTGGATAATGCTTGCTGATGATGCATGTTTCATTTATGAAATATGACAGATGAACGTCAAAACCATTTTCTTTAAAAGGAAACCTTTTGGAGGATGTTTACAACATCCTGACAGTTTTGTCGTACCAAAACTAGCAAATAAGGTTTGCAGGTTATTCGATCCATGGATGGATTGAAGCAAGCATTGAGTTCTTGGAATTATCGCTTTGATGTAATCATAATGGTATATGATTTAATTCAAAATGAAATGATTCTTGTGTATATAAGGAGGTTAGTGGGAGCGCACTGACAATAAACGTCCTAATAAATAATGATGACATGTCATTTCTTGGAAATGATATTCCCATAATACAATCGGTGAAAGCTTGGATTTCATGAAAATTCTCCGTATAATTCTTGGGAGAAACAACCTTTATTCTAGGAATAAATATCTACATGGATAGATTTAAAGTTGTTGATACTCTCCGAGAACTCGTACATTGAAAAATGTACGCGACCTGGTGTCTCATATGCTTTGAACATATGGAGTCGCAATCAGGCCAATCCAAGTGATAGTCACTGGATTGATGTTAAGAATATCTGTTAGTATCTTAGATGAACTAAGGATATTGTCTTATACTATTGAGAAGGAGAACTTGAAATGACTGGGATCACTGATGCAAGTTTCCTAACCGACATAAACGACTGTAAGTCGTAACAACGGTACTACAAAGTTTGAATAACAGAACAGTGAGCTGGAAATCTTCCTAGCAAGATATTGTTACTGCATAAACAACAAAAGTGGATTATTGTTGCAGCTGAGGCAGCAATAGAAGTCATTTGGGTCGATAATAATCTAATTAGATTAGATATAGTTCTGTTAGCAGCTGAGCTAGGCTATAGCACAGGCTAAAGAATTAATGGTCTCATCAACGATCCAGATATATACTTCGACTATTCATCTGATTCGTTCGGATCATACATCGTGGTGATGTGATGATCGTATAAATCGCATCAGATGATAATCATGCAAATCCGTTGACGAAAGTCTTTTCTCAGTAATTTGAGCGAACCGTACATAGTTTGGGTGTAGGACATTCGAGTGACTGGCTATAGGCCAAGTGGGAGATTGCTAGACAGTTATGACCCATAGCGTCACTATTTGTACAGATCATGGTTTGTTGTACAAATTAACTATGTGACAAAGGAAATTGCTCTCTTATCATTTGTAATTAGATTACCAAGATGTATAAATGATAGGAGGTCCTTATGATTAGTTCCTGGATTGAGATGATATGAGACAATATCATTCCACGAAGGTTTAATCATTAAATATCCCTAGTTAGAGTATTATCGAGATTGGACATCGATAATGCGTAAAAGACTAGTATTACACTTGTGCGCGTCGTGAGGGCATAACGGCATAGTTCTCATATATTTTGGTATAGGATACTCATGCAAGTGTAGTAGGAGGTTGTGTTTTACCGATGGTATAGAAAACAGTTTCGCTCTGGATAGACCCCTCGGAATTCCATTGGTAGTATGACTATGTGTCTATGGAAGTCCGAAATCAGGGTAGGTGTATTTGGTCTTAACCTGAGACTTGCACCGCTAATACTTGCGACAATCAATATACTTTGGTTTTGGTCGTCCAGAGCTTTAACAGGTTTTGTGTACGCCTCTGCTGGGTATATTGAGAATCATAGTGTGCTGGGTGTGATGTCAAAACGGAAGTATCACTCCAGTCATAATGGAGATGATGGTCACGTAGGATACGGTACTGGTTCTCTTATGTACTACAGTCATCGGGATAAAATGACTAGGTCATGTTTATCCGATTATAGAGACTAGTTACCAAAGATCCGATATGTGCTTCGTACGAGGCAGACACAATTCCAGCCTCAGGCCTAGTACGTGACATCTGATGCTGGATCGAAATACGCAATACTACGTATACTACGCCTGATATAGATCACATATTCCTGTGAGGATATTTCTGGAGAATTGGGTAGGCATGGCGCTTTGCTAGAAGTCAACATTGTCTTGTAAATCGGTAAAAACATAGTACTAGATACTTACGTGTTCGGATAGTCCGACGACCGGATTTACTGCCAACATATCTGGGGGTCTCATGGGTCGCTTCCCGAAGATTCACCGATGACGTATGACTTGCACTTTATTAATCTAGGATTAATTAGATGAGAGAGAAAATTAATATGGGATTAATTACGGAGATATTTTATCTGGGATAAAATATCATTAAAGAGAGAAAACGATTAATTTGGAATTAATCGATAAAATAATATATTCGATATATTATACGAAATTGGATTTCGACGCGGAATTAAAATTATATTTTAATTCGTGCGAACAAGTTAATTTAGAATTAATTCGTCAGCGACGTGAATAGTGATTTTGATAGGTATAATTATTTAATTACGTCGCAACAGAAAATTTGTTAATTTGGAATTAGCGAACCCGAGCCCGGGAGTGTTTGCGAGCGCACTCGCATTTCGAATTTAAGTGTGGCCTGCAAGTCACATCAAAGCGTCAAATCACTTGTCACTTGATTGAGTGAATAGTGATGGAAGTTGATAAGAAATTATGGATGAGTGTTGGACACTCAAGTGTGATTGAAAGACATATACCATTATTTTATTAAATGGTATTTGACTTTTATTTTTTGGTATTTGATATACAAAACACACAACATTTTTTTTACAACTTCTATTCTCTCCCCTTACACGGTTTGGAGCCAAAAATCTTCATCTCTCTCTCACGGCCTAGGGCCTTATTTTCTTCCTCCATTTTCTGTCACTGCCGAGAATGTGAATGAGAAGAAAAGTGATGATTTTGTTGCAAAATCAAGAGTGCTATCATACAATGGAGGCATCCTAAGATGATAGGGAAACCCACTTGTGAGCTTGGAATCACCATTTGCAAAAGCTTGGAGCTTGGAGCACCAATGGAGTCCATGGCCGAAAATTGGAGAGCACAAAAATTTCATGTTGTCGTGACCACCAAGGAGGGCAGAAAAGTTTTTATTCTTCACTGCATCGCCTCAACTGATCGATGTAAGTATTCCACAACTTCTTCGTGTATTCGCATGTTGTTTCATCGCTTTAATCGATCCTCGGGATCGTAGATTTTCCCAACATCCTATACCTATAGTATTCTAATATAATCTAAATCTTAAAACGAAACATCACAACAAACAAAAAGTTCTTTCATTTCGAAATGCGAATAATATTCATTATTTGAATTTGAATCTTTCAGGTTCATAACCATGGGTTCCAATGCACGAGATCTTGTAGCACTTACCAATGAGGCTCTATTGATTAGTATCCCAACTAGATCCTCATACATCTATGTATAAATGCTGGCCCTCCCGAACCAACCCTAGACATTTTAAGATCAAATGGGGATTCATCATTGAAGGGGAAATAGACTACTCAAGAATTTCACCTTTTTAAATATTAGCTTTTTTCTTATTTAAATAAGGAAAATTCAATGAAATTCACAATTCTATCAATGTTTTTTTTTTTTTTTACTTTTACTTTTTTGTTATTGTCTATCATACCTATTCTTAGCATGATATTGGGGAATCTCATTGTTATTAATAAGAGTTAATATCATTCCAATTGTCATTACAAAAGTGATTAGTATTTTTGGCATTAGATTCATTGGTGAGAGGTGAACCTTATGGTATCAATGATCAATACTAGTGAATCGGATAGAAAGGAAGAAGGATCGTGCCCTTCTAGTTGCACGTTTGCGGATGAAAATAAATTTTTGATTCTTTCAAACGATGACGCTATAACTTCAATCTGATTAATATGTCGATTTTTTTTACCCCAACAATTCTTGTTTATGGAATCTTGTTATTTGGGGGTTAGAAAATCCAAAAAGAGTTCTAATAAATCTGGAAAATTTCAATCATGGTGTCATGGGTTCGAATCCTTCCTCGCCCACAACATGAGTTATAGGGAGGATCTTATGTCACCACAAATAGAGACTAACCGGGGCTTCGGTCGTCGGCTTCCTATATCGAAAGGTATTTTGGTTTCTTTTCAGAAATGATTCTATCTTTTATGTTGTCACAATTCAATATGAGGTAGGAACAAGGTTCAAGTCTACCGGTCTGTTAGCATGCCTCAGCTTCATACATCACTGCACTTCCACTTGACACCTATCGTAATGATAAATGGCTCGTCTCATTGTGACCTTCTCCATTTTATCTTACAATTTATCAAGATCAATCATACCTACATGATCAAATCCTCGAACGACCCGAAAGTGCCATAACATAACCGGCAGTATATGTATACAAACAGGTCGAAACCTAACAGAGGTCAAGGTCGGACAGTGAGACAAATAGGGATAAGCTTCATCGTCGAGAGGGAAACAGCCCGGATCACCAACAAAGGCCCCTAAATGACCGCTTTATTAGCACTGTCCATATCCAGTTCATCCAGAGTTTTTGCACATTTTCGTTAATCCATAACCATAACATGGTCTATATAGACAAATAGATCTGTGGATCCATACATCTACCATTTGTACAAATAAGAATCTCATTCGTTACATGATTTCTTCTTCTATTTGACAGGGCTTCTTCATATACCTACCTTTAAGTGCGGTTTGAACTATTGATTTATAAGTTGGAAAAAACTTCGTAAGTAAATTTCAATTGATTTACCCATTCAAAGCAATTTACGTGAAGGACCCAGATTCCAAATGAACAAATTGAAACTTGAAAAAGATCTTTCTGATGACTTTCATCAAATACGGCTTTCCACATAATTCTATATGTATCTATGAGATCGAGTATGAAAATATTTTGATAGAGAAAATGATCTGGAAGGGAATGATTTTGAGGATCGATTCATTAGTAAAAGGTCTTTTAAACCTTTGGTAAAGGTTCAAATCATATTGGACGCAATTGATTTCTATTTCCGAAATCTTAGTGAAAAACCATCCACTTCAATTGGTGTTTTTTCACGAAAAGCAAACATGAGATAACAAATACAGTCATTCACTATATTATCCCTCCAAGTCCAGAACTTTGTGTTTCAGATGACCAACCTATCAAACTTGATCATTAAAATCGAAGCAATTAGATGTCTGATTGAGGTCATATAATGGAGGCAGTCAATCAATCTAGATTCCAAGTGGAACATCATTATTGGTTAATGAGATTTGGACCGATACGAATATTCAAATCGAATGTGAAGCAATGAGTTGATTATTAATGTTATAGTTATTAGCGGTGTAGCATCAGATCTCGAATACAGTAAGTCTTTTCTTTCTTAGGAAGAAAGGTGCAACAATATTGGGTTGACATATAATGCGATTAAGCAATGTCACTCGATCATTATCAACCCAAATGATTCATTCTTGGAGTTGAAAACTTCATTCAAGTTCTTTTTGTACATTCATATGTAATTCTTAAATCAATTGGAAAAATAAAAATGAAGGGATATTTTAAGCCTTACCAACTCGATCTTTTTGCCCCTGGCAAATACCAATTGAAGTGGAGGGTTTCTTCAAACAATAAGAAGTTGGGTCAATTATTCCCTTCACTTCAATTGGTATTTTTTTCATAAGTCACTCTTATTGTCACTCTACAGAACCGTACATGAGATTTTCACCTCATACGGCTCCTCATTCAATTATTTCGAAGTCATTGGATCTTTTTCCTCATTCGATAATATCCTCCTTTTAGGACTCCGCTAGAATATGTCGATATTTCCGATTCAATCCAATTTGAATCAACAAATTTGGTCTATTTTTCCACATTCATAGATTTTAGGAAGTTAGCGGAATGCAAACAACTGACCTTGGCCGGTCCTAACATCATCGGGGTTCAAAGTCATTTTTACATTTTAAAACCTCTGATCATATCTTAATAATATAATAATAATAATAATAAAAATGTGGTCATTGGCCATTAAATTATTTTGGACTATTACCAAAAAACAAAATTGAGAGCTATAAACGGTTAGTCCGTCTATACCCAAGACCGGCCTTAAATTTTACTTTATCATGTGATTGTGGTATTGAGCGAGTCATTTTGAAGAATTATGCAGCCAGCTGAAGCATTGAGCGAGTCATTTTGAAGATGAATTAAAAAGGAAAGAAGAAGCATCGATGCCCAGTGGATTGTGAGAATAAATTCTAAGAACAAGCTGTAATGCTACATTGTCCCTTTATCTTTGGAACCAAAACCGAGCTTGTACTATACAAACATTTAATTGTCGGGCTTAGATTTGCAACAAGACTTCCCAGTCCTTTTAACATGTGAAACACATAAATCTAAGTAAACGAACAAAGGAAAATCTAATTAAAACCAAACTGCTTTTTTATAATTAGAATCTTAATTGTAGCTACAAATCATAAAAGTCATTCTAGTTAATTTATTTTAGGGAAAACTATGTATAAACTCCTAAAGTTTCGTGAAAAATGCAAACGCGCCTCGCTTGATTTCGAAAATGGACATGCACATCTGTAGACAGTGGATCATGCGTCCAGTCCACAATCGATCGTTGAACGATGAGGGGGCACCAACAATCCTGCAAAACAAAGACAAAGAATGAGCTGGGAGTGACTGACCACCGGTGTGGTGGTTGTCGTAAACACTATGACGCTCAAGTTAATAATGATGATAGTGGTCTGTGAGAAAGAAGGCAAAAGCGGTACCTCGTGTCTCGATTTGAGTGTCGTGAGGGTGGTGGGGAGAGCGTGTCTAAACAGAGCATAGCCAATGGTTTTGAATATCAAGTCAACGAGTGTGAGCTCAGAGTGTTCGATGAGTTCGTAGGCTTGTGAGACCCCTATATTTATAGATGCATGTATCCTGGTCCTAGAGGGATTCAGATTCCTATAGTGGAGTACAAGTTGAACTCTAATACACGGCGGTTGTAATTCTTTTGTGATTGTTAATATCCCGAAATTCTTGTAGGTTATCTTGTAAAGGTAGGGATTTGAGTCTTAGTAGGAATTGGACTTCTTGTGTGTGGGTTGGATCCGTCGTTTGGAAAGCTGAGTAACACATGAAAAGCTTCTTGGAACCTTGGCTAGTCGACTCGGGTCTTGTTGTCCCCTACTTGGATCCGGCTGGAGTATCGAATGTGTCAATATGGTGTAATTTGAGTCATCTAGAATTCGAGTCAGTTGGAATTCCTCTGTGGACAAGCAAACAAGTCTAGTCGACTGGATTTCTGAAGTGAACCAAGGTCAAGTCAGCTGGATCCCCAGGGGGGATCAAGGCTCTATCATTGGGTCAAGCCAGTCAGATGGCATTGGCCATATTTTACCATTACAACACCTTAAAATTTGATAAAAATACATATAAGCCTCCACAATTTTTTGAAAATAATAGATACAGCCTCAAAATTTCATAAAAATGACTTATACACCCCAAACAAAAATAGTAAATAAATACCTACCATACAACTAAGAGAAACATAGAATTGAAATAATTGAGACAAGATTAGATATTTTATTATAATAATTAATAGAATTTAAATGTATTATAAATTTTATTATATGAGAAGTTAGGATTTCAGTGAAAGAGAAGGAGAAAGGCTGTTGTTTTTCATAGAGTTTGAAGAATAATCGAGTTTCTCTCCTTGTGAGATTTTTCTACTTTAATATTTCCGCACTCCCTTTCAAAGTTATAGTAGTGTGATGCCTTCACTTAACCCCCAAGGGGTTGCCTCAGTGGTAAAGGCTTTGGGCTTGAGTGGTTTGCTCCTTCTCAGGTTCAAGGTTTGAATCCCACTAGATACATTTCCTTGGGGTCATGCCCCATGGTGTGAAAAGCCAGCGACTTACCCTGATCTGTGTTGGGAAACTTCTGAGGGCACGGGGCACAGGTCCTGGGGGTTATCCAAAAAAAATGATGCCTTCACTTTAATATTTTTCTACTATTTATAGTAGTGTGATGCCTTCACTTTATGGTAGGAACTAAATCCTAATTGCAACTCACGTGCACTGGTCATATGGCACATGCTAGTGTAAATTAGGGTCACATGTACTTATGAAAAATCTGGTCATATGATATGTGATGGTGTTAGGAAATAAAATTCCTAATATATTTACATGTTTGTCCTCTTAGGATCTAACCATACAAGTATTACTAGTCCTAGATTTACTTACAAACTAATTGAAATAAATCTAAGTTAATCACAACACAATTGCATACCTTTAAACTTGTAGAGACCTCTTAATCAAACTTAATTGATTGCTTAACTCAATAAGCAAATGGTCTTATTTATAGGAGGGAAACCAAGTCACTATTAGCTCACATGCATGAATTACTATTAATCCTTGATTACTATTTAATCACATGCATTGACTACTATGTAATCACATGTATTTGGATGCATAATGACTTTCTCTAACCCTTCCAAAAATGTTACCATCAAGGGTGTACCATATATTCCCCACTTAATATTTTACTAATTGTTGTTACTTAATTATTTGATTAACAACTCTTGTTGTTACTTAATAATTTCCAATATGAAATTATTACTAATTGTTGTTATTTAACAACACCAAATAATTTCCAATTAACAACAATTTCCAACATCTCTCACTCACACATGATGGGATCAAGAATTTTTATTATCTCTACAAGAATAATTCATACTTTGCAATTGTGCCGTGCGACCAGCATACTTCAAGAGCTCAATTGCTATACATCTGTTAGGAATATATGGCTACTCGAAAAATGGATAGAACCATAGTTGATTATGTATGCAGTATCATCGATCATTTATCACATTATATCTCTCTCGATCTCTTTTCGAATGTAATATTTATTTTGTATTCACAATCATGTTTGATCACATAGAATAACATAATTGGTCGACCAGTGAATACAATCTAATGTGATATTACTCATATAATGATCTTTCTCCCTTCTCGAATCTCTCAATTTTGATTCAATTCGCTTTTCCAGAGATGTTCTTTCAGATCGTATCTCTCATGATCCTTCAGTAACACTCCAAGATAGCGATCATCAAATATAAGTTTTGAGAAGCAGACAAGAGTCTAAAGGGTACAAGGTGAGATTTAAATAATCTCAAGGGTCTCACACAATATCAAGACTGAGATCTTTACTTGTATTACCCTCAATAGTCGCAAATGTACACATGGTATGAAAACATGTGCTACGGTATTCTCTCATTTCCCATGGAGCGCATGTCTCATAAAATACCGTACAAATTATAGTTCAGACAAAAATAATGTCTAACTTATATCTGAAATTAAGACAAGGTGAAACGAACTTATTCACCTTAGGTCATATCACAGAGAAAGTGACCTCATTACGACATTACATAATTTTTAAGCTTGAGCTCTCTAGATTATCACTCAGATAATTAGCTTAAAAATTTGTCTCATCTCTCATTAACACAAAGTAATGGAGGCGATTGCCCGTGTGAGAGGGCCAATCATTCACTTGTCCGACATACTTCTCATACTAACAAATAGTATATTTGGTTAAAAACATGTATCAACATATTAACATGTAAGCATTGAATATAAACATCAATGAGTGTTAACATTAGTAAACATTATTTGGGAAAAATACATATCATAATATGTAAGCACATTAACATCTACGCAATCACTGAGTTTTTACATGTCTAACAAAGACATCTCTAGGAACAGGCTTGGTCAATGGATCTGCTACCATTTCTTGCGTAGAAATATACTTCATGTTTACCTCTTTTCGTGCAACTATGTCTTTCAAAAAGTCATATTTGGTATCTATCTGTTTCGTTTTACAATGGAATTTTGGGTCTTTTCTGTAGGCTACCGCTGCTTCACTATCACAGTTAACTAATACTGGACCAGAAGCTTCATTTGACATACCCAAATGATCCAATAACCTTTTCAACCACACAGCCTCTTGTACTGCAGATGAAAAGGCCACAAATTCAGCCTTCATTGTGGATAAGGCTATACAAGACTGTTTCTTACTGCTCCATAAAATGGCACCATTATTTAGCAAGAAAACAAAACCGGAGGTAGATTTTCTTTCATCTAAATCTCCTCCCCAGTCAGCATCAGTATAGCCTCTCAATTGCAGATCATTTCCTTGATAACACAATGAGTAATCAGTTGTCCCTATCCGATACCTAAATATTCTTTTAACTGCTTTCCAATGTGCTAGTCTTGGATTGGATTGGTATCTATACCATTCCAACAGCGAAACATATATTAGGTCTTGTACACAACATTACGTACATTAAACTTCCAACTGCATTTGCATAAGGAACTTTCTTCATTTTTTCCTTTTCCTGTGGAGTTTCTGGACACAATCTACGACTCAAAGCTTCAGTTTTCCTGATATGAGTATCAATGGGCTTACAAGCCTGCATTTGGAAGCGTTCAAGAATTTTATTTATATATGACTCATGTGAAAGAGATAATAAATTCTTTGAACGATTTCTTGAGATCTTAACCCCAAGAATATATGCAGCTTCACCCATATTTTTCATCTCAAAGTTAGATGATAATCATTATTTGATGTGTTCTACAAACTCCTTATCATTTCCGGCTATAAGTATATCATCCATGTACAAAGATAAGATAATGAACTTGTCTTTATCTCTCTTGGTGTACACACAATGATCCTCATCTATCATTGTGAAATCATTCGAAATGATTGTATTGTGGAATCGTATATACCATTGTCTAGACGATTGCTTGAGACCATATATAGACTTTAAAAGTCTACATACTTTCTCCTTTTCAATTTCTTTTATGAAACCTACTGGTTGTTCTATGTAGATTTCTTCATCAAGTTCTCCATTGAGAAAAGCAGTCTTTACATCCATTTGATGTAATTCTAGATCCATGCTTGCTACTATAGCCAGAATCAAGCGAATTGAGGTAAACCTTACAACGGGTGAAAAAGTCTCTTCGTAGTCAATTCCTTCATGTTGTGTATACCCTTTTGCTACAAGTCATGCTTTATATCTTTCGATATTGCCATCGGCATTACGCTTTATTTTAAGAACCCATTTGTTCTTGATAGCTTTGCGTCCTTTGGGTAGATCAACCAATTTCCAAACTTGGTTGGACCTCATTGACTCCATTTCGTCTTCCATTGCTTTCATCCATTTTTCCTTAGCAGGACAATGAATAGCCTCTTTTATGTTTCTAGGTTCTTCATCATCTTGAGGTATAATCATAAAGGTTTCCCCTTCGATATCGAAACGACGTCGAGGAATGCCTATACGATTACTACGCCGTAATTGGGATTCTAGTGGTGGAATTGATTCCTCACTTTCCATATTATTCCCATTTGGATCGTGCACATTGCTCCCACTTGGATTATGTACATCACTCCCACTCGGATCACGTAAATGAGACTCGTGTGAAACTAATTCATCATTTTGAGATTCATGTGAAACAGATTCATCATGTTTTCTCAAATTTCTCTCATCACTCCCACTTGAATTAGGTAAACCCGAGTGTTCACCAATCATGTGATCCATGTGATCTTGAGTTTCATATAGAGATAAATCTTGACCTATCTCTCCCTGCTTAGGAAAATCATTTTCTAAAAATGTGATATCTCGTGATTCAAATTCTGCCACGCCTCCACTATCATGTTCACCTATGCAAACATACCTTTTTTTATTGTTCAGAATATCTTATAAAGATACATTTTTTTCCTCTTGGGCCTAACTTTCCATGTTCGTGAGAACGCACATGAACATAGGCCGCACAACCCCAAGGTTTTAGAAAGTGAATATATGGTTTACGACCTGTCCATAACTCATATGGTGTGGTGGACACAGATTTTGATGGCACTCGGTTAAGTACATATGTGGCAGTTAATAATGCATCACCCCAATAGGTTATAGGCAAATTTGCTTGTGCCATCATAGACCTAACCATTTCAATAAGAGTTCTATTTCTTCTTTCCGCAACACCATTTTTTTGAGGAGTAGCAGGAGTAGTCAACTGACGACTAATTCCTTTTTCATCACATAATTCTCTGAACTGATCAGATAAGTACTCACGACCACGGTCAGTGCGTAGTACTTTAATTTTCTTGTCCAGTTGATTTTCTTTTAAATTCATAAATTTCTTGAAACATTCTAATGCTTCAGATTTATGAGCAATCAAATAGACATAACTAAAGCGTGTAAAATCATCTATGAATGTGATGAAATAAGATGCTTCATGCCTTGCCCTGACATTCATTGGACCACATATATCTGAATGGATTAATTGTAATAGAAATTCTGCTCTTGTCCATTTTCCAAATTGTTTTCTCGCAGTTTTTCCAGCCAAGTAATATTCACACGTTGACAATTCTACCTTCTCAATATTTCCCAGAAAGCCTTCTTTGGCTAATCTGTTCATTCTTTGCTGGCCAATGTGGCCAAGTCTAGCATGTCACACAATTACATCACTATCATTACTGACAGATGAAGTAACAAACGAAAAACTGGAATTGTGATTAAAACATTCAACATTTAATACAATAAAACTAGGGGTGTTCATAGGGTCGGGTCAACCCGCGACCCGACCCGACCCGCAGCGACTCGAACCGACCCGGTCTGGTTTAAGTATTTTAAAATTTAATTTCGGGTCTGACCCGACCCGACCCGAATTTCGGATCGGGTCACGGGTTTAGTTCAGCAAAATCGGGTCTAACCCGACCCGACCCGATGTAATGATAAAATATTTATAATACATATATTTTTAGTCGTATAACATTCACAATGAAAATGCGTAGCACAAATAGCAAGCTAACTTAGTTAGGAGGAATGCAGGTTCGAGTCTCACTTTTAGCAGTTTAGAAAATTAATTATTCATAAAAAAAAAACCAATTGTTGTGGGGATTTGAACCGGCAACTTCTTTGAAACTTTGAAAATCCTTAACCAATTCTGCTGCACACGGTATTGCAGAATTTCAGTCAAGAAAAAATATATATATTATGTTTACTATATATTATGTTGACCTGACCCGACCCGCAGTTTTTTTAACCCGACCCGAGGTGACCCGACCCGCGCGGGTCACCTTCTCAAATTTCGGGTTTCGGGTCAGACGACCCGAATGACCCGACCCGATCGGGTCAAAAAAAATTCCAAAAAACCCGACCCGACCCGACCCGTGAACACCCCTAAATAAAACCATCAAGAAAATAACCAGAATCATAGTGTATTGTACCTAAGTACAAATCAACACCAAATTTATAGAAGTTCAAATTGAAACCTAAATTAACCAAAACCAACACAGAAACTAAATTTCGACGAATTTGTGGAGCAAACAATACATCATGTAGTAGTAAAGTTTTTCCACCAAGCATGACTAACTTGCATGTTCCTATTCCTTTGAATTCAACCAGTGAGTTGTTGCCAACATATATCCACTTCACCCCAGGTGAAACTCATCGAAATTCCACGAAGGCATCTTTATCATTCGCTACATGGTCTGTGGCTCCTGAGTCTACAGTCCACAAAGGATTAGATTCAGTTAGAAAGATTGAACTTGAAACACATATTTCATTTAAATATGCACGAAAGGTATTCACCTTTTTAGGCTCAGTGCAGTCACGAGTAAAATGACCTTTCTTACCACAGTTAAAATATTTAACCTTTGCCATGTTTTTCTTTTTGGTAGGACGTTTTCCTTTCCTATGTTGATTGGTTTTCTGTTTTTTCTGGCTTGGGAGAATTTTGTTCTTTTCCGAACTGGAACCCACCACCATGAAATTTTCTTTTCTTCTTGAAACCCCCAGGTTTGCTAGTTTCTGTCATATACACTTCAGTATTTGACTTAGCGGCCGCGAGTCGGTCGCTTTCTAATTCAAGGTGACGTTTAGCATCATCAAAGGTTTTGATGCTCTCATTGTGGGTCAAATGCATCTTCATATACTCCCAGCTATTTGGAAGAGAACGAATGACCGATTGGACTTTCTGTTCATCCGTAAGAACATGTCCATCATTTTCCAGTTCAGTAATCATGTTTGACATTTGCCTCAAGTGTTTTAACATAGTGAACTCATGACGTTTCTTGTGTCAAACTTGATTGTCAGTGACCTGAGTTTGGTTATTGAGGTACTACCAAACTTTTCAGCTAGTGTGGACCACATGTCCTTACCCATGTCATATTTCCTGAACTCTTTCATTAGGTCATTATCCATACTGCTTAGCAACGTAATGCGGGCAATGAAATTTTTTTTCTTCCAGGCCTCATAAGCCTCTCGGTCTCGCCTGTGTTGGGCCGTAGTGCC
Source organism: Zanthoxylum bungeanum (assembly GCA_019454045.1). Taxonomy (NCBI): domain Eukaryota; kingdom Viridiplantae; phylum Streptophyta; class Magnoliopsida; order Sapindales; family Rutaceae; genus Zanthoxylum; species Zanthoxylum bungeanum. Next base: position 19,002 of record SKCR01025194.1, read on the forward strand.
CTGTTCAGGTTCATCCATGCTCATTTTCAAAGTTTCAATAACCTCTTGTTCTTCTAGCACATATTGGATTTTCATGCTCCAAATTTCATAATTATCGCCATTCAGTTTCTCACCCTTGTTGAGTTCAGCGATAATGTTCTTTGTTGTGGAAGCCATTAAAAAATACAAAGTTTCTACAGACATTCATGCACAATTGTTAATACTTTTGTTATTTTATCATGAAACGAATTATGTTTAATAAAATTCTTCAATGGGGTTAGAGTCAAAAGGCCATTATGTGTCCAATCATCATCCAATTACCCAATGTAAAAATATTATCAACATAATCAATCATGTAAAATCATTTTCTAAGAATTACATAAATTCTTAGAACATCTTAATCATGCGACATTGTACATGACAATCATTGATTTAATTACATAAATTAAATTCAATATGAAACATTCATATATATAAATACAATATTTACATGCCGTAAAATAACACACAGAAACAACATGAAAGAAATTAATATTTTACGACAATAATTTTCCCAGTTGTAGAGTCCCAACTCATATATGTTTTTGGATACGAATCCTCAAACTCTTTGGGTAACTCGTAATTGATCTTGGACAGCCATGGAAAACCTACAGCAAAATTAGGATCCTTACAACGTTTCAGGGACATCGAAGGAAAAATAGTATTATTTGCCTTATGCCGTAGATACTGAACCGCTAACCTCTCAATGGCTTTATTATAAGGAGCATGTTTTTCCTCACGTTTTACTAATATCCAAATACGAGTAAATTATTTTTGCCATATCTTGGGGAGAGTGTTCTCAGTAATCTGAATCTATTCGGCTGTCCTATCCAATTACCTGCCCAAATAGACTCCTGTAACATGTTATTGAAAGTGATGATATGCGAAATCATATCATCGGTTTCACTCATTCGATATTTATCCATTTCCATCAACATGTCTAATATCATCTCCTGGTCCGTGGGTGTCGTAATAATTTTTACAATTCTTCGAATAATCGCCATGATTTTTCTGCAAAAAATACAAGGAAAAATCAATACAATGAAACACAAAGTTACATTGACTAAAATAAACATCACAAAGATATTCATTTTCATAAACACAAAGTTTATATGATAAAACAAATTTATTGTGGCCGATTAAAACATTTTACAAAAAGGATTAGACTTTTAATCATGACGGATCGGAATTACCGAAGCAAACCGATACAGACATGACCAACACGGGCCTACACAGATTTCCACGCGCCATCCACACACCACAGGAGTGGCTCACGCGCCTCTACACGCCGCCACGCGCCGGCCACGGGCTCCCACTCGCCCTCACGCGCTCTCACACGCCGGCTAGGCTCGGTTTACTTTCACGCGTATACGACATGTTGTCCGCTTGTTCGGTGGTCGTATGACATGTCGTTTTAATCTAATAATGCCAGCCGACTTGTCGGTTGACATATTGCGGACGACATGTCGTCCTTCTCGGTGTTATGCGTACGACTTATCGTACATAAACCAGATGACATGTCGTCTGCAAACCAGGAACACGTATGACATGTCGTACAGAATCCGGACGACTTGTCGTCCTCTCCTCTAAATAACGGATGACATGTAGTACGGCTCTTCTGGGAGTGTTTTTCTGGGTAAAAACTGATTCAACTAGCCAACTTCTAGGGTCCATATCTTTCTCAATTTTTATCCAAATTAAGTAAATGATATACCAAATTGAAGATCTCATGACATAGTTTTCAAAACATATTTGAACATGCGATTATCAATTTTCTACAGAGAGTTATTATTGCCCAAATTTGGAAGAAAATCATTTTGTAAAAAACAAAAAACAAAAGCATTTTTTACAAATTTCATGCATGTTCATGCAATTTTTGTGTAATCTAACTAGAATACATGTATTTAAGCTCTGATACCAATGTTAGGGAACAAAATTCCTAATATATTTACATGTTTGTCCTCTTAGGATCTAACCATACAAGTATTACTAGTCCTAGATTTATTTACAAACTAATTGAAATAAATCTAAGTTAATCACAACACAATTGCATACCTTTAAACTTGTAGAGACCTCTTAATCAAACTTAATTGATTGCTTAACTCAATAAGAAAATGGTCTTATTTATAGGAGGGAAACCAAGTCACTATTAGCTCACATGCATGAATTAATATTAATCCTTTATTACTATTTAATCACATGCATTGATTACTATGTAATCACATGTATTTGGATGCATAATGACTTTCTTTAACCCTTCTAAAATGTTACCATCATGGTTGTACCATATGTTCCCCACTTAACATTTTACTAATTATTGTTACTTAACAACTCTTGTTGTTACTTAATTATTTGATTAACAACTCTTGTTGTTACTTAATAATTTCCAACATGAATTATTACTAATTGTTGTTATTTAACAACACCAAATAATTTCCAATTAACAACAATTTCCAACGGATGGTATAATTTAATGTATACTTAATTTTTTATTGAGTATTGTAAAGATTATTCTTTTCAAGTTGTCTCTGGATTACGGGTTTTCAGAGATATTGAGGTCGAATTTCGCTCTTGTGATTTTCAAAATGGATTTGTGTGGATACCTCATGCCTGAGTAATATGGTGTAAGTTATCCTCAAAATATCTCTATAATGAATGGTTCCAGAATAATCCAGTGATGACTCACCATTCAAATTTCAAAGTTTATTTATCCTTATCAAGTGTGAAATGACACGTCAACAAGTGGAATATGAATGTCGTGCCATGTGTGTGGGTTGTTATTTTGGGCACCCACACAAATGGAACTTTGAATTGGTCATTGATATGGTGGTAAAATATCATTCTACTCAGGGAGTGCAAGTTTTTATGCGGGACTCACTAAATGATTACAAGTATTTGGTAGATTTAGGCATGGTAGAAAATTCTGAATATTAGCATTCATGAATCTATATTGTTCAGTACAAATATATGGAATGATTTTGTCCCAATTAAAAATTCTAATCGAGATTCAGAATAATTTTTCACCTGAATCTCAAAATTTTACCTAAAAAATCTTGAATGTTGAGACCCAAAAAAAAAAGTCTTCATCAATATAGATTCGGAACGATTTTTTATCCCAAATCCACAATTAGCAGACTTTAAATTTTTTAATATTCTGATCGGTAAATATTCGGAACGATTTTTTATGGAATATTCACCAATAGGTTTTGAATTTTACCATTTTGTTAAGAAAGATTCTTCTCCTCTTCCGAATAAACACATAAACAACTGTGTATGTGGTTGATGGCTTGATGGTCAACTTTCCTTTTTCTAAATTAAAATTCACACAAGTCAACTTCTTCCATTCAGACACTCTGCATTAATGGTGTGTTTACGAACTCGTAATCGGAAAGAGATGGAATCGGAATGAGATGGAATCGGAATGAGCTGGAATCGAAATGGTAAAACGAAATCAGAATAAGTTGTTTACTTAACTATAGAAATCGGAATCGGAATGAAGCAGTATTATCATTGATGTGTTTATTTTGTCCAATAATCGGAATGAATTGTTAAAAAGTTACAAAAATACCCTTAGTTATAATTATATATTAATTTATTATTTATTAATTATTATTAATTTTTGATGTATTAAATTACTCAATATTTAATTATTCTTTTATTAAAATATTAAATATTATTTTATTATTAAATATTATTAATTTTATTTATTATTTATAAATTAAGTATTAATTAAGTATTACTTTATTAATTAATTATTAATGTATTAAATTACTAAATATTAATATATTCTTTTATTAAATTATTATTTTATTAAAATAGTAAATATTATTTTTTATTAATTATTAATTAATTATTAATTATTAATACATTTTATTTATTATTTATAAATCAATATTAATTAATTATCTTAAGGGTAATATTGTAATATCCCATTAATAATGGGAATGTGAATCTCATTCATAGGGGTGGTAGGAATAGGATTCTCATTCCTCATTCCCAAATATGTGGGTTGTAGCGACACAGGCTACAGAGGTGTGTGACGCTGTCCGGGATCGCGACCCGGTCGGGAGTACGGAGTAGCCCGCGGGTGACTAAACCGGAGAATAAATGGAGTCGCCACCCAGTGTGAACTGGGAAATGATTTAAGGCCGCATTCACCCCTCGCAAGGGAAGACCTCAAACCGTTGGATTCTGAATGGTTCCTTACTTATGCCAATTGTAATGAAAGAATTTATGCAATAATGTAACCTAGTCTTATGCAACACATGCAAAATAATTTAATCAACACACAAGTTTGCACACCCATAAACGTAAATAAAAATGACGGCAAAAGCATAATTCCATAAACGTATTAAACAATGGAGCGCAATAATGTAATTAACAATAACTGTAAAAGCATTAATAATAAAAGTGGATAATTAAGTACGTAATGTAAAAGAAATAACTAAAGAGGCAAGCATGCATGGAAGTAAATGTGAAGTGATGCGGCAGAATGAATAGAGATAACTAATAGGATGAATACGAAGCGGTAAATAAAAACACAAAAGTGAATAATAAAATTAGAAGAAAAAGGTGCAACCTAGAGCTTTGGCCACGTCCATAAGGGATCTTGTATCCCCGACTCAGCAAAACATCGTGGAAAATGAAAACTTTTGGTTTTTCCCTCAAATGGAGGACCTTTAACTCAACGTGATTAGCCCATGCACACGAGATAGCAATGCGTAAATAAATAAAGCAATAATAATAAAAAAAGATGTGACCAATGGCAACATCTATATGGGACCTCGTATGCCCGATTGAACGTATTTCACATTCAACCAAGTATACTTCGTCCGGCGCGGCAAAATATTGTGGTAAAGGTAGCATTTAGGCATTTCCCTCGAATAGAAGACCTTTAATCCATCATGATTAGCCCATGCGTACTAAATTAACAATACATAAATAAATAAAGCAATAACATGCGGAAAGTAAATAACGGAATAATAAAATAGATGCGACCAAGGCCAACATCTATATGGGACCTCGTATGCCCGATTGAACGTATTTCAAATTCAACCAAGCATACTTCATCCGGCGCGGCAAAACATTGTGGTAAAGGTAGCCTTTAGGCATTTCCCTCAAATGGAGGACCCTTAATCCAACGTAGTTAGCCCATGCGTACTAGATAACCATGCATGAATAAACAAAGCAATAATACGCAAAAAATTAAATAACATAATAATAAAAGAGATGCGACCAAGGCCTACATCTATATGGGACTTCGTATGTCTGACTGAACGTATTTCACATTCAACCAAGCATATTTCGTCCGGCGTGGTAAAACATTGTGGTAAAGGTAGCCTTTAGGCATTTCCCTCAAATGAAGGAACTTTAATCCAACGTAGTTAGCCCATGCGCACTAGATAACCATGCATGAATAAACAAAGCAATAATACGCAAAAAAGTAAATAACATAATAATAAAAGAGATGCGACCAAGGACAACATCTATATGGGACTTCGTATGTCCGACTGAACGTATTTCACATTCAACCAAGCATACTTCGTCCGGCGCGGAAAAACGTCGTGGTAAAGGTAGCCTTTAGGTCTTTCCCTCGAATAGGGGACCTTTAATCCATCATGATTAGCCCATGCGCACTAGATTAACGATGCATAAATAAATAAAGCTTATGGAAAGTAAATAACGAAATAATAAAACACAAATAATGAATGAACACAAAATTAAATAACAAAATGAAACATTTGCTTGAAAGTTTCTCAAGCGGTACGTGGAGTTGTATCCCAAGTACATACCACACTACCGTCCATTCAGATTCGGCTACGGAATTTTCATCTGGGTTTCCATCCGATATACCGCAAGAGGTAGCACGTAATCATTAACCCAATAACAATAATAAATATGAACCATCAAGACGCATGCAAGGAAATAATGATAGACAAACGAAAAGATTGATGAAAAGTAGCAAATGGTACCCTCAGGTCTTACCTTTTAAGTTGTTTCTCAGAAGTGCGTTATACCGTCACCGGGAGGGTTAATGCTCCGTCACTTTTCTGGTTTTCTGATTCAATATTTTCCATCGCTGTTTCACAATTTTTCGTCGCTGTTTTCTGTGATTTTAGGACAGGTTTTGATGTTGATATTTGGACTGTTTCCAAGGGTTATTTTTGGTGAAATAGAGGACTGTTTTACTCACTGTTTCGACTATTTTCTCATTCGGTTATGTGTGTGTTTTGGCTGCTTGTTCTCGGAAGTTGTGGGGCTTATTTTATTGGTCACGTGGAGGGCTTGTTGTTCTTGTGAGTAGGTGTCAGTTTGTTGATGAGTTAAACGGCTTGTTAGTGGTATGTGTGCGTCATTTGGTCTGTTTCACGTGGCCATGTGTAAAATGATTCAGGGTTTTCTTTACTCAGTGAGTTTTGTCTTGTTTACGTGGCTTTTTGCGTTCGTGTGGGCTGTGTTTTGTTGCCGAGTGAGTGACTTGTGTCTTGGCAATTTGCTAGTTAAGTGTCGGCTATGTGTGTTCGTGCCGAGAGGATGTTGGTTGGCTTTAGGGTGGTCGGTTGCTTTGTTTAGTTAGCTTTAGGATGTTTTGGGGCTGTTGAAGAGTATAGAACAGGTCATTGTTTGTGAGATTAGGTTTATTTTTGTGATGAAATTGTGAAAGGTTGAGAGTCATGAGAGGGGCGAGAGAGATGGATGAGAGAGGAGTGTTTAGTGTTTATATTTTTATGAATGCCATGAATGAGAGTCAAGTGTCAAGAGAACATTAGGGTTGTTTTAGGTATCTTTTTATAGTTGCATGCTAGGGTTTTCATTGTATGTGTAAGGTTAGGGTTTTGTTCCATGTGTGGCTGCCCATTTCACTTATTAGCCAAGATTTTCCTTTCAAATTTGGAAGATGCAATCTTGGTTAATTTGGAAGGGGATTATGAGGGATTAGGAAGGAGATTTGATTTAAATTAGGAAGGGGATTTGATTGGATTTATAATCTTTGCTAATTAGGAAGGTGATTTGGGAGGGATTTGGCATGTGTTTTACATGTGATTTAATTATCTTGGATTGGGCTTGGGTGTGTGGGCCTAAAAGGGTTGCATAGATTGCATGTGTTTTGGATGGGTGTGTATAAGTATGTGGGCTTTTATGGGTTGCGGGGGTTTTCGGCGAGGCTAATTTTTAGAACAGAGATAAACTAAGCGAACCCCAGGCTAACCAGTGAGTTTAAATCTGACGAGGTAGTAATTTTTTTTTGAATTTTCCCTTCCGACGTCCGTTTCCCGCGACTTCCATAACTTATCGGGTAGTGCCTCCATACGAGGCTCATCTTTGGCTTTATGCAAAAATACAGTGTCTATAGTGGGCCTCACTCTCGACTGTTTTCTCATTCGATTATGTGTGTGTTTTGGCAGTTTGTTCTCGGCAGTTGTGGGGCTTATTTTGTTGGTCACGTAGAGGGCTTGTTGTTCTTGTGAGTAGTTGTCGATTTATTTATGAGTTGAAGGGCTTGTTAGTGGTCTGTGTGCGTTATTTGGTCTGTTTCACGTGGCCATGTGTAGACTGCTTCAGGGTTTTCTTTACTCGGTGAGTTTTGTCTTGCTTACGTGGCTTTGTGCGTTCGTGTGGGTTGTGTTTTATTGTCGAGTGAGTGACTTGTGTCTTGGCAATTTTCTAGTTAAGTGTCGGCTATGTGTGTTCATGCCGAGAGGATGTTGGATGGCTTTAGGGTGGTCGGTTGCTTTGTTTAGTTAGCTTTAGGATGTTTCGTGGCTGTTGAAGAGTATAGAGAAGGTCACTGTTTGTGAGATTATGGTTTATTTTTGTGATGAAATCGTGAGAGGTTGAGAGTCATGAGAGGGGCGAGAGAGATGGATGAGAGAGGAGTGTTTAGTGTTTATATTTTTTTGAATGCCGTGAATGAGAGTCAAGTGTCAATAGAACATTAGGGTTGGTTTAGGTCTCTTTTTATAGTTGCATGCTAGGGTTTTCATTGTTTGTGTAAGGCTAGGGTTTTGTTCTATGTGTGGCTGCCCATTTCACTTATTAGCCAAGATTTTCCTTCCAAAATTGGAGGATGCAATCTTGGTTAATTTGGAAGGGGATTATGAGGGATTATGAAGGAGATTTGATTTAAATTAGGAAGGGGATTTGATTGGATTTATAATCTTTGCTAATTAGGAAGGTGATTTGGGAGGGATTTGGCATGTGTTTTACATGTGATTTAATTATCTTGGATTGGGTTTGGGTGTGTGGGCCTAAAAAGGTTGCATAGATTGCATGTGTTTTGGATGGGTGTGTATGATTATGTGGGCTTTTATGGGTTGCGGGGGTTATGGGCCGAGGCTAATTTTTAGAACAGAGATAAACTAAGTGAACCTCAGGCTAACCAGTGAGTTTAAATCTGACGAGGTATTAATTTTTTTTTGAATTTTCCCTTCCGACATCCGTTTCCCGTGACTTCCGCAACTTATCGGGTAGTGCCTCTATACGAGGCTCATCATTGGGCTTTTTGAAAAAATGTGGTGTCTACAGTCACCCCCACATTGATGGGGCTTGTGCAATGTGTGACAGTGACAATCCTATCAAAGTTATTCATGCATTTTTACTTACTTGGTTTGTCGGCTGTCGTACTTACCTGCTGCTTTACGAGATGCTTCGAACTGAGTTGATGTAAGATGATGGTTCATTTTCGAATCGTTACTGATATGAGTTGTTGGTCCATTTCCGAACCGTTACTGATGAGAGATGATGGTTCATTTTCGAACCGTTACTGATGTGAGATGGTGGTCCATTTTTGAACTGTTACTGATGAGAGATGGTGGTCCATTTCCGAATCATTACTGATGAGAGATGGTTCATTTCCAAACCGTTACTGATGAGAGATGGTTCATTTCCGAACCGTTACTGATGTGAGGTGGTTCATTTTTGAACCGTTACTGATAAGTGGTTCATTTCTGAACCGTTACTTGTTGAGAGATGGTTCATTTCCGAACCGTTACTGATGTGAGGTGGTTCATTTCCGAACCATTACTTGATAGGTGGTTCATTTCTGAACCGTTACTTGTTGAGATGGTGGTCCATTTCCGAACCGTTACTGATGAGAGATGGTTTATTTTTGAATCTTTACTGGATAGGTGGTTCATTTCTGAACCGTTATTGATGTGAGGTAGCTCATTTCCGAACTGTTACTGATGAGAGATGATGGTTCATTTTTGAACCGTTCCTGAGTTGAGATGGTTCATTTTTGAACCGTTCATGAGTTGTGATGGTTCATTTTTGAACTGTTCCTGAGTTGAGATGGTTCATTTTTTGAACCGTTCCTAAGTTGTGATGGTTCAAATTTGAATTGTTCCGGAGTCTCTCGTGTTTGCCAATTTTTCCTTTTTTCTTCAAAACCTGCGAACATAAAATAAAAATTGCATATATATGATGTGTATGCGTGGATGCATTCCCTATTCCGATGGGTTAGGCCTTCATTGTGCTTCTTTGGCGCCCTTCGCCTATTAATGCCTTTAGTCGCCCCCAGGCCTACTTATAATTTTCTTCCGTCAATTATATTCCGCTTCTTACTTGTAATTAAAACTCTCTTGGGGTTTTCACACGTGCCAAGATTAAATGTCTTTGTCGAATTAATATCAAATATGCTCATGTCACGCATGTTATGATGCAAATCGAGAAGATTTGAACAAGTAAGCAAAACAATGTCTTTGTGACTAATAAATACGGGATTACAAAATAAATGTCTTCGTCATCTGCAGCCTTGTCTTCTTCAGTCTTTTTGGTTTCTTGAGCGTCAGATTCTCCGACTACAGTAGTTTTTTCTTTCTATTCATTCTTCTCTTTGTCACTGATCGAGAAGTTTTCCCATGAATCTATCCCTTGCCCCATTTCATCTTCACTACTGCTGCCCCATATCTCCATACAAAAGGCTTGGTGGTTGAGGGTTCAGAGGACAAGGCTTTCAAAATGGCCGGAGTTGATCATGTAGGTGGGTGGTGGAACAGAATGGTAGTTGAGTAGAGGGTTTCTGTGTGTTGGTTGTTTTTCTGGATCGGGTATTTTATGGGCGTCAATGAGGTTTTGGATCTCATGCCTAAGGCAGGTGCAGTTGTCAGTTTCATGGCCTTTCCTCTGATGGAAATGACAATATAGGCTTAGGTCGAGGTTGGTGGCACAGGGTTTGGAAGTGGTTTAGGCTCTAAGGGTTCTAGGAGTCCTTGCATCTTCAGTTTTTCAAACACCTTTGACAAAGGTCTACCAAGGTTGGAGAATCACCTATTTTTTATGGCAGTGACCTCAGCAGTAGCGGGCATGGTTCCTGAAGGTCCCCCAATAGTCCTTCTATTCTGGCTGTAAAACTTCCGATTCTCGGCTTTCTCTTCTTCGATATCCATAACAGTTTCTCTCAATTGCCGAAAATCACTAATCATGGAGGTCATTCTCATCAGCTTGTTATAAATAGAGGCCTTGGTGCCCTTAATGATCATCTTGATCTGGTCCTTTTCCGAGGGCCGAGTCTGCATTTTCAAGAGCTGGCTTCTCCAGCAATCTACATAATCTTTGAAGCTCTCATCTGGCTTCTGTTTGGTGTTCTCCAAGTCACGGAACGACAAGTCAATCTCCAAATCTGTGACATACTGATTCAGAAAGGCCTCTGTTAATGCCCTCCAGTCATCATTGACCTTTCTCTCCAGGCCATGATACCATACCATGGGCGCCCCCTCTAGTGACATCCTGAACATCTTCTGAACCTGACGCTTCGACAGACCCACTGAACTCATCACAGAAACATACTATCGGAGATGGACCCTCGGATCCTTGTTCCCGTTGAACTTGGCTATGTCAGGCATCTTGAATTGCAAAGGCAGCTGCTCTTCTAAGGTCATCACATCGTAGTCTAGCAAATCTTCATGTTTACCTTTCAGCTTACGGGTAACTGACTTTACCTGATCCCTGAGTTTCTGCCTGAGACTCGACTACCTTTCCCATGGCATACTCTGCCATGTCATCATCAAAAGTATGGATCTCATCACTCACCCTATTCGGAGACTCCTCACGCCTGACATTCTCATTGCTTTATATTCCCCCAGTGCGGGGCACTGCTAGACTGGCCACGGCGGTGGCTAAAGCTTGCAACTTCTCAGTAATCTTAGTGATGTTGGTCTCTAATTGATCCATGCGGGAAACCTCATTATCTGACTCACTCATGTTTGCTAACTGTTTTTTAACGAGTCTTTCTTCTTCTCTAACCCAAAGGATATCTATGATAGCTGTTTAAAACTATGAGTTATCATGATGCATGTATGCGTGTGATGCATGAGATATATAAGATGCATGTGGTTACCAAAACATAATATATCCTTCCGACCTTATTTCTCCCACACTCGTGGTAGGTTTATTTTTGAGTTCTAAGTATGGCTTACTTTATGCACCGATGTGGGTACACAAAATCACTCTCTCATATGCTACGGGGTGAAATTGGCCACTTCTGTCCCTTTCCATCGGTAAAAGACAAAGACCGCCCATTTACAACATGGACTAAGCCGGTTATGGGATCATGCCATTGTCTAGAAACGACGAATTGGGCTTTCAGCAACCGCGGTCATGGGGATGAACTTAGAGGTATCCAAAAGTATACAAATATGTCATAGCAAGGCATATCTTTTCTGGATGAAAGCCAGTGTGGATATCGAACTCATGCTTCTAGCATATTTGGATCATGTTTGAATTTTCTAAACCCATCAGGGTTTTCATACAAGTTGGCCCATTACCAATTCAAAGTATTCAATCATATTATTGCGAGGTGTAAACTTGTCCCAGTTGAAAAAGGCCCAACAGGTTTACACTTTTGCAATAACATGGCTAAACAACTTCAAATGATAGGGGGCCCAAACACAAAGTGGCTCATCGGTATTTTAGAAGCTTTTGGCCCAACCGTCATAAGACGCAAACTCGTCCCAGTTTAAATGGCCCAACAAGTTCACATCTCATGAAAAAAAGTCCAAATGATGATGGTCACAAACACAATCATAAAGGGTGGCTTCTATAGGTCATATAACTATGGTTTTCATGTAATTTTATGGGAGTATTGATAAAGGCTCCCGTCGGTGAAGGGTTGCCCACAACTAGGTCTCCTCACCCAATGGTTCGAGCGACAAATTAAGCGCACCTTTTTTATACCCTAAGGTACGTGCCAACGAGTGATGATATCATATAATGATCCACCGGTTCGAGTGAAAATGACTTCACGATGCATGAATAACTGTCAAATGGATTCCTCTATTGAAAATTCCCCAGAGGGAGGGTGGAGCAAACTCTCTTAAATACCCTTACCTCTTTGGCTCTTATCGCCTTGGTGACAGGAATAAAAAATAGATCCTCCAAATTAGTCCATCACTTTAAATATGCTTTAAGGTAAGCTTTGAGTAAATGATTATCTGGATGTCTTCACAGCTTTTCCTTTTGGTTATAAAAAGGTAGTGAGTGAAGGAAGATATCAAATCATTATCTAACTCTAATAATACCTTTGGTTAAATCAACTTTAGTTTGGAAATTTTTATTAACCGTTTGGTCCCAACCCACTTGTAGACAAGGTTAACTAAAGCAAAAATCACAAACATTACAAGATATTATTTCGGGGCCGATTCTCTATCCCCAGTGGAGTCGCTAGACTGTAGCGACACATGCTACAGAGGTGTGTGACGCTGTCCGGGCTCACGGCTCAGTCGGGAGTACGGAGTAGCCCGCGGGTGACTAAATCAGAGAATACATGGATTCGCCACCCAGTGTGAACTGGGAAATGATTTAAGGCTGCATTCACCCCTCGCAAGGGAAGACCTCAAACCGTTGGATTCAGAATGGTTCCTTACTTATGCCAATTGTAATGAAAGGATTTATGCAATAATGTAACCTAGTCTTATGCAACACATGCAAAATAATTTAATCAACACACAAGTTTGCACACCCATAAACGTAAATAAAAATGACGGCAAAAGCATAATTCCATAAACGTATTAAACAATGGAGCGCAATAATGTAATTAACAATAACTGTAAAAGCATTAATAATAAAAGCGGATAATTAAGTACGTAATGTAAAAGAAATAACTAAAGAGGCAAGCATGCATGGAAGTAAATGTGAAGTGATGCGGCAGAATGAATAGAGATAACTAATAGGATGAATACGAAGCGGTAAATAAAAACACAAAAGTGAATAATAAAATTAGAAGAAAAAGGTGCAACCTAGAGCTTTGGCCAACGTCCACAAGGGATCTTGTATCCCCGGCTCAGCAAAACATCGTGGAAAATGAAAACTTTTGGTTTTTCCCTCAAATGGAGGACCTTTAACTCAACGTGATTAGCCCATGCGCACGAGATAGCAATGCGTAAATAAATAAAGCAATAATAAGCGAAAAGTAAGTAACATAATAATAAAAGAGATGCGACCAATGTCAACATCTATATGGGACCTCGTATGCCCGATTGAACGTATTTCACATTCAACCAAGTATACTTCGTCCGGCGTGGCAAAACGTCATGGTAAAGGTAGTCTTTAGGCATTTCCCTCGAATAGAGGACCTTTAATCCATCATTATTAGCCCATGCGCACTAAATTAACAATACATAAATAAATAAATAAATAAATAAATAACATGCGGAAAGTAAATAACGGAATAATAAAAGAGATGCAACCAAGGCCAACATCTATATGGGACCTTGTATGCCCGATTGAACGTATTTCACATTCAACCAAGCATACTTCGTCCGGCGCAGCAAAACATTGTAGTAAAGGTAGCCTTTAGGCATTTCCCTCAAATGGAGGACCTTTAATCCAACGTAGTTAGCCCATGCGCACTAGATAACCATGCATGAATAAACAAAGCAATAATATGCAAAAAAAAAAAAGTAAACAACATAATAATAAAAGAGATGCGATCAATGCCAACATTTATATGGGACTTCGTGTGCCCGACTGAAAGTATTTCACATTCAACCAAGCATACTTCGTCTGGCGCGGCAAAATATTGTGGTAAAGGTAGCCTTTAGGTATTTCCCTCAAATAGAGGACCTTTAATCCAACGTAGTTAGCCTATGCGCACTAGATAACCATGCATGAATAAATAAAGCAATAATACGCAAAAAAAAATAAATAACATAATAATAAAAGAGATACGACCAAGGCCAACATCTATATGGGACTTCGTATGCCTGACTGAACGTATTTCACATTCAACCATGCATACTTCGTTCGGTGCGGCAAAACATCGTGGTAAATGTAGCCTTTAAGCATTTCCCTCGAATAGAGGACCTTTAATCCATCATGATTAGCCCATGCGCACTAGATTAACGATGCATAAATAAATAAAGCATATGGAAAATAAATAACGAAATAATAAAACACAAACAATGAATGAACACAAAATTAAATAACAAAATAAAATATGTGTTTGAAAGTTTCTCAAGCGGTACGTGGAGTTGTATCCCAAGTACAAACCACACTACCGTCCATTCGGATTCGGCTACGGAATTTACGTCTGGGTTTCCATCTGATATACCGCAAGAGATAGCACGTAATCATTAACCCAATAACAATAATAGACATGAACCATCAAGACGCATGCAAGGAAATAATGATAAACAACCAAAAAGATGGATGAAAAGTAGCAAAGGGTGCCCTCAGGTCTTACCTTTTAAGTTGCTTCTCGGAAGTGCGTTACACCGTAACCAGAAGGGTTAATGCTCCGTCACTTTTCTGGTTTTCTGATTCAATATTTTCCATCACTATTTTTCTTCGCTGTTTTCTACGATTTTAGGACTGGTTTTGATATTGATTTTTGGACTGTTTCCAGGGATTATTTTTGGTGAAATAGGGGACTGCTTTACTCACTGTTTCGACTATTTTCTCATTCGGTTATGTCTGTGTTTTGGCAGTTTGTTCTCGGCAGTTGTGGGGCTTATTTTTTTGGTCACATGGAGGACTTGTTGTTCTTGTGAGTAGGTGTCGATTTATTGATGAGTTGAAGGGCTTGTTAGTGGTTTGTGTGTGTTATTTGGTCTGTTTCACGTGGCCATGTGTAAACTGCTTCAGGGTTTTCTTTACTTGGTGAGTTTTGTCTTGCTTACGTGGCTTTGTGCGTTCGTGTGGGTTGTGTTTTGTTGCCGAGTGAGTGACTTGTGTCTTGGAAATTTGCTAGTTAAGTGTCGGCTATGTGTGTTCATGCCGAGAGGATGTTGGATGGCTTTAGGGTGGTCGGTTGCTTTCTTTAGTTAGCTTTAGGATGTTTCGTGGCTGTTGAAGAGTATAGAGAAGGTCACTGTTTGTGAGATTAGGGTTTATTTTTGTGATGAAATCGTGAGAGGTTGAGAGTCATGAGAGGGGCAAGAGAGATGGATGAGAGAAGAGTGTTTATATTTTTGTGAATGCCGTGAATGAGAGTCAAGTGTCAAGAGAACATTAGGGTTGGTTTAGGTCTCTTTTTATAGTTGCATGATAGGGTTTTCATTGTTTGTGTAAGGCTAGGGTTTTGTTCCATGTGTAGCTGCCCATTTCACTTATTAGCCAAGATTTTCCTTCCAAATTTGGAGGATGCAATCTTTGTTAATTTGGAAAGGGATTATGAGGGATTAGGAAGGAGAATTGATTTAAATTAGGAAGGGGATTTGATTGGATTTATAATCTTTGCTAATTAGGAAGGTGATTTGGGAGGGATTTGGCATGTGTTTTACATGTGATTTAATTATCTTGGATTGGGCTTGGGTGTGTGGGCCTAAAAGGGTTGCATAGATTGCATGTGTTTTGGATGGGTGTGTATGAGTATGTGGGCTTTTATGGGTTGCGGGGTTTTTGGGCCGAGGCTAATTTTTAGAACAGAGATAAACTAAGCGAACCCCAGGCTAACCAGTGAGTTTAAATCTGACGAGGTAGTAATTTTTTTTTGAATTTTCCCTTCCGACGTCCGTTTCCCGCAACTTTCGTAACTTATCGGGTAGTGCCTCCATACGAGGCTCATCATTGGGATTTATGCAAAAATGCAGTGTCTACAGTGGGCCTCACTCTCATTCTCATTCTCATTTTTATTCAATTTTAGGAAGTAAACAACCTTATTGGAAATGATTTCCAATCCTCCATTCCCATTATTCTTAAGTAAACACACCATAATTTCTTCCATTTTTATAAGTATATGCTTTCCAGTCACAAAATCTAACTCGTTCATCACCAACGCAATCGTAGTTCAACGGTCAGGATCATCAGATCACATGGGTAATTTTTTTTTTTTTTTGAATATCAGCTAATTCTTAATAATTATAGGGAAAATTACACTTGATTGCCTTACATATTGTCATAATAATATTTTAGTTCCTATAATTTTAAAAATATAAATTTTAATCACTGCAGTGCAGTTTTAGAAATACAATATTTAATCCTTGACATAACATTAAATTTTTTTATGTTAATTGAGTCATTTTTCATCGAATTTAGAAACAAATTTTTACTATTCTTATACAGTTTTGGAGTATTTAAGTCATTTCACACTAATCGGATGAAAAATAATTTAAAATTAACGAAAAATATTTAACGATTGTGATTAAAGTTTGTATTTTCAAAATTTGAGGCACTAAAAAATGGTTATGATAATTTATAGAGCAATTGTGTGTCATTTTCCCATTTAATTCTTAACAATTAGGGA
Organism: Zanthoxylum bungeanum; assembly: GCA_019454045.1. Taxonomy (NCBI): domain Eukaryota; kingdom Viridiplantae; phylum Streptophyta; class Magnoliopsida; order Sapindales; family Rutaceae; genus Zanthoxylum; species Zanthoxylum bungeanum. The sequence continues at coordinate 35,701 of SKCR01025194.1, forward strand.
AATTATCTTTGAACATCTCCAAATTGATGAAAGTACATATAACCATATTGGTTTTCTAACATTGTCAATGCAACACCTCGAGTTTATGTTTAGTATCAAATAACCACTTTACCGCTAATAATTAGAGAATCTGTTAAATAGTTAATGAGAAAATATTATATTGCCCACATGTTTAATTTATATTGTGAATGAAAATTATCTCACCATCACATTTAGTTTAACAAATTATTTCATTTTAAATTAATGAATATATTTTTAATTTTAAATACATAATTTTAAGTAAAATTTTAAGATCCAATTCAAATTTCCACTCAAACTTTAAATTTTTATTTTTTAAAAATTTTGTAAGTATTAAAATATATTAAAAATTAGTTTTTTTTCTAAAACCTGGCCCAGGTTTTTGTCATCCTTAGTGTCATGTTGGTTCAAGTATGTTGATGATAGTAATGTATAGGGATGATAAAAATTCATATGGGGATGGGGCCACGAAGGCCCGGTACATTAGGATAAGGTATGAGTATAATTTTCCATTAGGGGAACAAAATGAATTGAAGAATCAAATTTGTGTCAAATTTTAAATAAATCAAATCAAAATGTGGTGGATTCGTATTTAATTCATTTATTAAACGAATCTTAATATCATGATTTGTATTTAATTCGTTTAATAAATAAATCTTAAATGAATATTTGTTTAGTCCTGACATGGTTCACAGTGTAATTTAATTACATTAATTTTCATAAATATATACGTATGAAATACTAAAAATGACCATACCATATATCGATAACATTATTTTTAATATGAATCGAATATAATGAATAAATGAATCATGACCCAAATTGTCACTCTTATTTGTTTATATCCGTTGGTTGGACGGGTCGAGCATAATTTTATATGCTTGTTGGTCGAACATGTCAGTTATGAGTATTGGCATCCATGTAGACATTGTATTTTTACACATAACTCGATGATGAGTCTCTTATGGGAACACAGCTGAAAGGTTTGGGAAAGCCGTCAGGTTTAATGTTAGAAGGGAAAGAAATTCTAGAGAATTCCAAAAGAGTTAGTCACCCAAATCCAACCGAACACATATGTCTGGCCTGACATCTCCATCAAATCCGGCCGAATATGACTTAAAGACCGGCAAGCTATTAGTCAGGTTTTCAGTTTTGCGGAAGGATTTGATTTCTTTCCTTCTTAGCCGATTTTCATAAAACCTTACTTTCATTCTTAACCGATTTCCTGAACAGATTGATCTTTTCCTTATTAACCAAACCCTACACACTATAAAAAATGGATCAAAGCACACAGAATGTGGATTCAATTCGATTCTTTTGGAACGCAAAAAACCAAAAACACATCAATTTGTTTCCCATCTCCAGTAAGAGGTCAGACAGTCAAACCAAATCTTCAGAGGTGTTCTTGGATCCGAGTTACACTTAAAGGTTCGATCCGAGGGCCCCAAAACCTTAAACTCTGCATATTTTACCCTTATTCTGACATTATATATCCGGCCGGACATCATGTATGTCCGGTCGGACATGGACATACACTTATCATACATAAAGTCTGGCCACTCAACTAGCTACATTCGGCTGTCTATTTTCCGTGATATATAAGATGAAAATCCGGACATAGATTCTATAGCCGATTCTCAAAGGACGGTAGTATGGTTTGCACCCGGGATACAATTCCATGTACCACATGAAAACGGGTGTGCGCAATTATATTTTTATTTCTTACCATTATCATAATGTCCTATTTTCTTTATAGTTAACTGATTATTTAATGTTGTTACTGTTTTACTCCTGATCTAACTGATTCATGGTGTTGTTATGACTGTTATCTGGACGTAATTTCGAGTATGTGATCCTACTGGCTTACGTAGTAATTGTTGGTTTCTAAGGTGTCCCCAAGATCAATTTAAGCAAGAAATCATGTGAATACAAGAAGAAGTATATCAGAAATATACTTACAATGAACAGATTTTGGATGCGTTGATAACAAAATTTTGCTCCTAGAGTGGTGATTCCAAGCTTTCTTTGAATGTTGAATCAATGCTCCAAGCTTTGATTTTTGATTTCAAGCCCTAGGGGAATGGTTTCCCTATCACCTAATATGATTCTTCAAGTGCTAGCTTGAGAGAAAAATTACAAAAAATTTTCTCATTTGGGAAGAGAAGCTCACGGCAATGGAGTCTAGGAGAGAGAGAAGTTTTTCAATTTTTGTTTTCAAATGGAAAGTGAATTGATTTTAAAAAAACCAAAGACATATACCAAATCGGTGTTTGGTAAATGTCATTCACCTTTTCAAAAAATGTATTACAAGTTATCTAAAAAATCTCTACTAACTTCCATCAAATAAAAGTTAAGTAAATGACTAATGATGTGACTTGTGATGTGACTGTTGGGATTTATGTCATAGAGCTTCATGTATTGTAAACGGAATTGATTTTTGTAATAATAATAAATGCATTATTCATTTTATCAAAGTTGTTTGATTTATATCGCATATTGTCCAATTGTCTTGTTTACCTTGATTACTCTTGTACCTTTAGACTTAGTGTATGTTTGATGCACAAGAGGATTTAAGTCTAAAGTTAGTAATCTAAATAGTCTATAGAGAGCGAACAAGGAGGGTACTTTGTTTGTGGTTTATCTATAGTTGCGGTCCATTCTATACTTGTATGATGATTTTGATCCGGGATCGTTCATGTAGTGACATAAGATCATATAGGACTGGACTCAGATAAATACGAATTTCTTTTAATATCCATTTACCGAAGAAATTCATTTTATCTAATAGATGGTCATATATGGATTCGATCTTAATCCTGAGTGTACTACGAACTCCTGCATGACAAGTTATGTCCTTTGATTTACTATGGTGAGGTTGGTGTTGCAATCCCGGCCAATAACTACGTATTTTGGGGATATGATTTGGTGTGTAGCTGGGAACGTTTTACATAGATATGGAATTCACTCCTTATTACGAGAAGCAGATGAATATCTCTTTTAAGAGTTGATTCGAGACTTGAACAATTTGAGCGCTCAACTTTTCTATTACGAATAGAAAGTTTTATATATTCATAATTATTACGAATTAATTGTTCATTATAGAATCAATGGTGCTTAAGAGATAAAATATTTAGAGGGGTTTTAATGGACTTATGACCCGACTCTATTTATGAGATATTCGTGAAGGGCTAATCCATATGTAATGATTATATCGATGGACATCGAAAATGTTCGGTTTACTTAATCCATCTACGGTAACGAGAGTTCAACTTCGAGTTTTTAGTGGAATAATGCGGAGTTAATAATTCGTAATATTTGATTAAAGAGTTTAATTAATATTTCGGAATTATTGGAGATCGGAACCGTAGGTCTATTTGGTCTCCGTGCTAGCTCGATTAACTGTAGCAAACCTAATATAATTAGATTGTCTAATTATATGCTCACATTATATTTATTTATATATTATTAATAAGATTAATAATATTTATTGTCACAAATGAAAACTATGTTAAATTAGTTTAACTTAATGTTTTCTAGAATTCTTTGATTATGTGATAATCAAGTCTTGATTATGAGATAATCAAATTAGTAATAATTATGAGATAATTATTACAACATGATTGAAGGTAAATAAATCATTATTAATATATTGATTTTTATTTACCATTGGAGACAAAGCCATATGGCTTACCATGTCATCCAAGCAATTATGTCTATTAGGTGGCTTGGATACAACTAATAGTTTTGTCATTAGCTAATGCATTTTATGCTTTGGTATGGCCTCCACATTTATGTGTTTTCCATTGAAAGAAAGTATTGAATTCTTAATGACAAAGCCATTGTCTTTAGCTTAACATTTCTTATGCTTTGGTATGGCATTCACATTTTTGTGTTGCCCATTGCAAGAAAGAATTAGATGCTTAATGACAAGGTTAGTTGGCTTGTGTAAGAGAATATAATCTCTACCATTTCTCTCACTTCCTAAGGTTAACACTTTGCATTCATTCATACAATTGTTGTGAGAAAAGATTTGAGAGAAAATAGAGAGAGTTCTAGCATTCACAAGTGTTGTGAAATTCCTAAAGCCAAACACCATTGTGACATCTTAAATCTCTAAATAGTTTAGAGGTTTAATCTTTGTGAGTGAAGCCCACACTTCGGTTTGTTGGTTTCGAGTCATAGTTCGGAAGATCGAGTGGTTGATCCAAGTGTTGGACACCAAATGATTGATCTTGGCTACTACAACAAAGGGAGAAGGCAAAGAAAATTTTGAAGATCCATACCAGACCCGGTGCCACCACAAGCAACTTCCGCCGCGCTTAGGAAAGTTGTTTCCTACAGTGACATGTGGGCCCCACTTGAATTCAAAATCCGAATGGGCCCGTAAACACTTCCCGGGCTCGGGTTCGCTAATTCTGAATTAACGAATTTTCCGTTGCGACGTAATTAAATCAAATTTAATTAAATAATTGTGCCTAGCAAAATTACTATTCACGTCGCTAGCGAATTAATTCTAATTTAACTCGTTCGCTCGAATTAAAATCTAATTTTAATTCCGTTATGAAATCTAATTTCATTTATATATCGAATATATTATTTTATCGATTAATTCCAAATTAATCGTTCTCTCTCTACAAATAGTATTTTATCATAGATAAAATCTCTCCGTAATTAATCCTAGATTAATTATGTTCGAATCATACGTCATCGATGAATCTTTGGGAAACGACTCATGAGATCCCTGGATATGTTGGCGGTAAATCTGGTCGTCGGACTATCCGAACAAGTATGTACCTAGTACTATGTTTTTACCGATTTACGAGACATGGCTGGCTTCTAGCAAAGCATCGTGCCTACCCAATTCTCCAGAAATATTCTTAAAGGAATATATCATCTATGTCAGCAGTAGTATACGTAGTATTGCGTATTAAGATCTAGTATCAGATGTCACATGCAAGGCCTGGGGCTGGAATAGTATCTGCCCCGTACGAAGCATATATCGGATCACAATCAACTAGTCTCTTTAATCGGATAATCATGACCTTGTCATATTATCCAGATGGTTGCAACCAATTAGAGTACCAGTTCTGTATCTCTGCGTGATCATCATTTCCATATGATTGAAGTGATACTTCGGTCTTGACATCACACCCAATACACTACGATTCTCAATAAGCCCAGAAGAGGCGTACACAGAACCTGTTAAAGTCCTTGACAACCAAAACCAAAGCGTATTGATTGTCGCAAGAACTAGCGATGCAAGTCTCAGGTTAAAACCAAATACACCTACCCTGATGCGGATTCCCATAGACATATAGTCATACTACCAATGGGATTTCGCAGGGTCTATCCAGAGCGAAGCTGTTTCCGTACCATCGGTAAACACAACCTCATATCACACTTGCATAAGTATCAAATACTTAAATATATGAGAACTATGTCGTTACGCTTCAATAACACGCACAAGTGTAATACTAGTCTATTCCGCATTATCAATGTCCAGTCTCGATAATACTACGACTATGGATATTTAATGATTAAACCTTTATGGATTGATATTGTCTCATATCTAATAATCTGGAACTAATCATAAGGACTTTTATCATTTATATATTTAAGTAATCAAATTACAAAATGATAAAATGCAATTTCATTGTCACATAGTTAATTTGTACAAAAACCACAATGTCTTTTACAAATAGTGACGCTATGGGTCATAATTGTCCAACAGTAATTTCGAGGCGACATATATCTATCCATCTCGAATTCATATATTTAAGTACGAATTCTTGAATTATATCGAACTATAATTTAAATCTAATTTAATTCGTATTCAATACTAATTCTATATTTAATTCCAAATTAAATAATTACACTTTTAAATGCACATTTACGACTTAGATCCCAAATCTAATCTAAATGGGTCTCAAAACCCAATTAACATCCAATGTCATTTAATTAAAGTCCAATGGGCTTTCAATTAATTTCTTGAGGCATGGACTTTGGTCAATATGGGTCAAACCCAAATACCAAAGCCCAATTAAGGAATCACCATATTTGCTAAGAAATCAATTTCGGCCCATTAGGCCTAATTAAACATAAAAGGTCCATTTGTTATATTTGGACTTAATGGAATGGTTTAGGCCCAATTTGGATCCAATCCAATTGTCCTAAACCAACTTGGCCCAACCAAGCCCAATAGGCCCAAATACAACATTATAAGCCCAATTCTAAATTAAGCCCAACTAATTAAATTTTAATATTCCAAATATCATGATTTAATTAATTAAAGTGCTTAGCCATGATTAACTATTAAATTAACATTTCCAAAATACTAATCTAATCAATTAATCATGTTTATCCATAATCAATACATGTCCAACATTATTGTTACAAAATCATCTCATTTCCATGCTTACATGGTCACGACATTTGATGGATTTTTATACCCGATTCCGATTTCAATCTGATTGAATCACGAATCAATATATCCATGTCTTTAAACTCATCCAATGATAAAAAAAAAAAAAAAAAATACCATGACTTAGGGTTTATCCATGTATTCGGCCAAGACACTAAAAATGGGGAAATTAATCCAATTAATTTTTCTTCAAATTGATCATGCATAACTCTAAGTTATCAACATACAAGCATACTCAAACAAACAATTTGATTAAAACATGCTCAAATCAAAAATACCCAAATTTTAGTATATAAACCCTAATCAAATTTCATGCTCAAATAGGCTCTGATACCATTGTTGGGTTTCTAAGGTGTCCCCAAGATCAATTTAAGCAAGAAATCATGTGAATACAAGAAGAAGTATAGCGGAAATATACTTACAAAGAACGGATTTTGGATGCGTTGATAACAAAATTTTGCTCATTGAGTGGTGATTCCAAGCTTTCTTTGAATGTTGAATCAATGCTCCAAGTTTTGATCTTTGATTCCAAGCTCTATGAGAATGGTTTCCCTATCACCTAATATGATTCTTCAAGTGCTAGCTTGAGAGAAAAATTGCAACAAATTTTCTCCTTTGGGAAGAGAAGCTCACGGCAATGGAGTCTATGAGAGAGAGAGAAGTTTTTCATTTTTTTTTTTCAAATGAAAAGTGAATTGATTTTCAAAAAACCAAAGACATATACCAAATCCATGTTTGGTAAATGTCATTCACCTTTTCAAAAAGTGTATTACAAGTTATCTAAAAAATCTCTACTAACTTCCATCAAATAAAAGTTAAGTAAATGACTAATGATGTGACTTGTGATGTGACATGTGAGCCCCACTTGAATTCAAAATCTGAGTGGGCCCGCAAACACTTCCCGGGCTCGGGTTCGCTAATTCCGAATTAATGAATTTTTCGTTGCGACGTAATTAAATCAATTTTAATTAAATAATTGTGCCTAGCAAAATTATTATTCACGTCGCTAGCGAATTAATTCTAAATTAACTCGTTCGCCCGAATTAAAATCTAATTTTAATTCCGTTATGAAATCTAATTTCATTTAATATATCGAATATATTATTTTATCGATTAATTCCAAATTAATCGTTCTCTCTCTACAAATAGTATTTTATCCTAGATAAAATCTCTCCGCAATTAATCCTAGAGTAATTATGTTTGAATCTTACATCATCGGTGAATCTTCGGGAAGCGGCTCATGAGATCCCTGGATATGTTGGCGGTAAATCCGGTCGTCGGACTATCCGAACAAGTACGTACCTAGTACTATGTTTTTACCGATTTACGAGACATGGCTGGCTTCTAGCAAAGCACCGTGCCTACCCAATTCTCCAGAAATATTCTTAAAGGAATATATAATCTATGTTAGGAGTAGTATACGTAGTATTGCGTATTAAGATCTAGTATCGGATGTCACATGTAAGGCCTGAGGCTGGAATAGTGTCTGCCCCGTACGAAGCATATATCGGATCACACGCAACTAATCTCTTTAATCGGATCATCATGACCTTGTCATATTATCCCGATGGTTACAACCAATTAGAGTAATAATTCTGTATCCCTATCATCATCTCCATATGACTGAAGTGATACTTCCGTCTTGACATCACACCCAATACACTACGATTCCCAATAAGCCCAGAAGAGGCGTACACAGAATATGTTAAAGTCCTGGATGACCAAAACCAAAGCGTATTGATTGTCGCAAGTAATAGCGATGCAAGTCTCAGGTTAAGACCAAATACACCTACCCTGATGCGGATTCCCATAGACACATAGTCATATTACCAATGGGATTCTGCGGGGTCTATCCAGAGCGAAGCTGTTTCCGTACCATCGGTAAACACAACCTCCTATCACACTTGCATAAGTATCAAATACTTAAATATATGAGAACTATGTCGTTACGCTTCAATAACACGCACAAGTGTAATACTAGTCTATTCCGCATTATCGATGTCCAGTCTCGATAATACTACGACTAGGGATATTTAATGATTAAACCTTTATGGATTGATATTGTCTCATATCTAATAATCTGGAACTAATCATAAGGACTTTTATCATTTATATATTTAAGTAATCAAATTAAAAAATGATAAAATGCAATTTCATTGTCACATAGTTAATTTGTACAAAAACCACAATGTCTTTTACAAATAGTGACGCTATGGGTCATAATTGTCCAACAGTAATTTCGAGGCGACATATATCTGTCCATCTCGAATTCATGTATGTCCGACCAAGATTATTTTATGCGTTATTATTATTGTTCCCTTTATTAATTTTATGGATTCTTGTCTGTTGTGTGAAATATAAATTGTTTTGTGTGATTCTTGCATTATAAGATATGTGAATCCTTATTTGAGTCTAAATATTATACTGGCATCAGCAATTGACCATTTTAAACCTAAACGGGTTTAAGGTCGGACCTTGCGAAGGGTGTAGTGCAGCCTTAAATCATTCACAATGTCTTATATTGGGTAGCGATTCATTTATTCTATGTTTAGTCCCATGTGATCTATCCATACTCTCTATGTGCTGCGAGCCCAATAGTGTTGTGGTCGCCGACGTCATAGGCATAGCGGTAAACACTGCTTCGCTCCTACAATCCCCATATAAATAAAAGTTTTAAAAAAAACTATGTGTGGACGAATATTGAACGATGTCCAGTATAATTTTCTGTATTTTTTATGACAGTAGTTACATATACTTCCATCTAACTAGAGGTGGTGTAGAGATAATATCCTTCCAAAATATAAATTAAATAAGTCAGGTTGACATAAATATATTTATGATGTTATCAACCTCTTAACTTTCTTAATGACAAAGTGGTTATTTGATACTAAACATAGAGTCAACCTCCATCTAAAATTGGTTGCGTTAGCCTATGGCCCCTGGATTTTTTTTTATTGTAGCTTCTAAAAAACTAATGGATAAAGACCTCAGAATTTTTATATTATAATATTATACTACGGTCAAGGATCCCAAAATATAAAAATGATCTTAAATCTCGAGGATCGCAAGACCGATATTGACTAAATATAAACTCAAGATGTTGTAGTGAAATTATCAAAAAAAAAAAAAAAACAATAACACTACTTGTTTTTTCACCCATTTGAAGGTGTAGAAATAATTTCCCTAACAATTATACTACGCTTCAAGAGGGGGCGTGCACATGCATATGAATTTTTTCCTCAACGCAACAGCAGCTAGGGGGAGCAAAATCGGTTTCGGTTCCGCATGGAACCAGAACCTACCCGAAAAAAATCAGTTCCTAATTAAGTGGAACCGGAACCTACCCAATTAAATAGGATACCATATTATTCGGTTCCGGTCCGGTTCCAAATTACCCTATTTATTTCCAAATTACATTAATTTTCAAGGAACAGCACATGATTGCATCTGAGTGCTGCCAAAGTTGCTTCAACAAAGCATCGCAGTTGGGGACTCAGCCTGAAGAAGATCTCCCCCATTGTGTATCCTTAAACAAACACAACATTATCATCACGGTAACAAAAAAATAAAAATAAAAAAATAAAAAAATAGAGTGACCAAAATTGTATATCCTAACAATTACTCCCCAAAAAAACAGGCAGCTTTCATTCTAAAGCTCGGCAATAATAAGATTAAAAAAGAGCATATAGTCAAACCTGTAACTTTGGCTAATCCATCGTGTCAAAGTAAGAGCCTTTGGCGCTATGGTGAACCAGGAAGTGATCTTGGCTCTGCATGCATGCTAGCCCGGAGGGGGCAATAGCCATTGCTACCCTCTGAACAGACCCCACTACACTTCGCACGTACTGAGTACTGACAAGCCATAACTGCCACATTGTCTCGCATATGATTCTCAAACGTGAATTGGAAAGCAATTTTCAGGACCGACCTAGAGTTATAATTGTTCAATTCAGTTTCACTAGCTGGATGGGCAACACTAGACCCAACATCAAGTGCAGAGGCCAAATCCAAGGTCCGAGATGCAGTCGGTCTGTAGAGAAGAGCAGACAATAGATGTAGGTTTTACAATTGGGTATCAAATCCAGTTCTAAATTCGATTCCGGTTTTCGGTTCTATGGTCCGGTTCCGATTGGTTAAAAATCGGTTCCATCTATTTGGAACCGGAACCGGACCAATTACTGATAACTTAAAGAATGCTTTTGAGCAATAGATCTACCTTCCCTCAGTGGAGAATTCCCATTATATAAAAAGATTACAGACTGATTTCCAGCCCTATACATAGCTAAACTACCATATACAAATATGTGTAAAGATACATTACAGCTAATACATATCATAACTAAGGAAATAATAAAAGATTTCCAACTATAGAAAATAGCTGTCAAGGCATAAAATCTGTTGGCTTTAAATGGCCTGTTTATTCCTTTGACATCCCCCCTCAAATTGATGCTGGGAAATCGATAAGCGTCAATTTGCGAGCAAGGAAAATGTGGCGCTGACGAGTCATGGGTTTGGTGAAGATGTCAGCGATCTGTAGATTGGTGGAGATATGTGGGAGGGTGATAACTCGGCGGTCATAGGCCTCTCGGATGGAGTGGCAGTCTACCTCTATGTGTTTCGTGCGTTCATGGTAAACAGGGTTGGCAGCAATTTGAATGGCACTAGTGTTGTCAGCATGCAGTGGAGTTGGTTGAACTTGAGGAAATCCAAGCTCCGTGAGAAGACCACGCAACCAAATGATCTCAGAGCATGCGATAGACATGGCGCGGTACTCTGCTTCAGTAGATGACTTGGAGACAAAATCTTGTTTCTTGCATTTCCAGGAGATAAGAGCACTACCAAGAAACATACACCATCCAGTAGTAGATTTCCTGGTGTCTGGGCAGCCAGCCCAATCAGCATCACTGTAGGCTTGTAGTTGGAGTGAAGAACCAGTTGGAAAGAATAAGGCATAACTGGGTGTGCCAAGGATGTATCGAATAATGCGTTTGACTGCGGATAGGTGGAGATGCCGAGGTGCTTGCATGAATTTGCTGACGGTGTGAACTGCATAAGAGATGTCTGGTCGCGTGATGGTTAGATAGATCAGACTACCAACCAGCTTTCGATAGAAGGTGGGATTCTCAAGAAGTTCCCCTTCGTCACGTCGATATTTCACATTAATTTCCATGGGAGTGTCTACTGAAGTAGTGTCTGTGAGTCCGGTAACTGAACTAGATCCTGAATATACTTGTGCTGATTCAAGAAGATGCCTTGTTGATGATGATGCACTTCTAACCCTAAGAAGTAGGTGAGCTGGCCAAGATCTTTCATGTGGAAAGTAGAATGCAGCAATTGTTGAGTCTCAGATAGAGCTGCCATGTCAGAACCGGTGATCACGATGTCGTCCACATAAACAAGGAGGAGAACTATGCCCTTAGATGTCCGTTGTATGAAAAGGGATGAGTCATACCGACTTTGAGTGAATGAAAAGCCAAGGAGAGTGGATCGGAACTTTTCAAACCATACTCTTGGTGCCTGCTTCAAACCGTACAAAGAGCGTTTTAGTTTGCAAACATCATTAGGAGAGGAAGTAGTCATACCAGTGGGAAGTTTCATGTAAACTTCCTCCTTGAGATCACCGTGTAGGAATGCATTCTTGACATCCATTTGATGTAAAGACCATGATTGAGATGCAGCAAGAGCTAGTATGGTTCTCACGGTGGTCATCTTGGCTACTGGAGCGAATGTTTCATCGTAGTCTAGGCCATACTCTTGCTTATTACCAAGAACCACCAATCGAGCTTTGTAAAGGTCTATAGATCCATCAGAGTGAAGCTTAATAGAAAACACCATCTTACTGCCGAGGGGTTTCATGTTTGGGGGACATGGAACAACATCCCAGGTCTGGTTTTCTTCAAGTGCAAGGAATTCTGTTTCAATAGCTTTCCGCCAACAATCATGCTCCATTGCCTGTTTATAAGATGATGGAATAGGAATAGAAGACAATGTGGCAGTAAAGGATAAAGGAGGAGTGAAACCAAACCTATCTGGGGGTCTACGAACCCGAGTACTGTTTCTGAGAGGAGCAGGAGCAGGTGCAGTTGCTAGAACAGGATCAACAGTTGGGGAGTGACCTTGAGGGGGCTTGGGAGGTGCGGAGGTTTGGTTTGATATTGTGTTGCGTCTGCGATACACTAAGAGTGGCTTAGAAGGAGCTTGATCTGCAAAAGGATTAGTAAACAAATGCAGAGTAGAAAATGCAGGAGAAAGAGGATCTTTGTGAGTTGGAAAAAAATTTTGATTTTCAAAAAACATCACATTTCTAGAAACTCGAATACGACGCAGAATTGGATCATAACAGAGATAGCCTTTATGGTGTATAGAATAACCTAGGAAAGCACATTTCACTGACTGAGCCGTGAGTTTTGTGCGTTCTTGGACAGGAAGATGAACAAAGCACACACAACCAAAGGTACGGAGACTTGAGTATTTTGGATTGTGACCAAACAACCGAGTGTATGGAGAGTTGTGGTTCAATGAGGGAGAGGGCAATCTGTTGATAAGGTGGACAGCAGTGGAGAGTGCTTCACACCAGAACCGAGAGGGCACAGATGACTCTAATAGAAGGGTGCGGACCATGTCGAGTAGGTGACGATTCTTTCTTTCAGCCACCCCATTTTGTTGTGGTGTTGAAGGACAAGACCGTTGAGAGATTATGCCATTAGTTTTCAGAAAGTTTTGAAACAAACAAGACATGTACTCACCTCCATTGTCGGAGCGAAGGATTTTGATATTGGCAGAAAATTGAGTCTGAATAAATGCATGGAAAAGCTTGAAAACAGAAAAAAATTCGTCTTTAGAATGCAGGAAATAAACCCATGTGAATCGACTATAGTCGTCAATAAAGGTGACAAAGTACTTGTAATTGGCATGAGAACTAACCGGTGCCATACCCCACACATCACTATGGATCATATCAAAAAGGTGTACTACATTTTGTGTGTGAGTGGGGAATGGTAGAGTCTTACTTTTGCCAAGCTTACAAGAATTGCAATCAAATTGAACATCACTAAAAGATAATGGCTTTTTATTCCCAAGTAAACCAGATTTTAATAAATCATGAAGGACATTAGCGTTTGGATGTCCGAGACGTTTATGCCATGCTCGGAAATCAACATAAGCAGAATTACAAGTGACTAATGGCAAAGAGAAACATGGAGACAAAGGGAATTGCAAAGGGAAAAGACGTCCTACTTTAGGGCCCCCCGCGATCATCTTCCCGGATTGTTGATCCTGCACAATGCAACCAGATTTAGAGAATTCCATTTTACAATTATTGTCAACCAATTGACCGACAGAAACAAGATTAGTGGTAAGACCAGGAGAGACTAAGACATTGGTTAGAGAGGAAGAAACATCACCAGTGGATGTAATAGGTAAAAGATTTCCATCAGCAGTATGAATCTTGAAATTTCCAGAATATTTGTTCACATTGGTGAGGAATTTAGCATTGTTTGTCATATGATGGGAAGCCCCAGAATCAAAATACCAAGGAGATGATATAGAGAAGGGTTTACCTGAGAGTCCTAAAGCAGAGAATGCAGAGATGATCATTTGTTGGATCATTTCAGGGGTCACCGATTGAACAGGGGCAGGAGCACTTTGTGTCAGAGGAGGTGTATCCACAGAACCACCAGCACTAAAAGGACCAATTGAGGCAGTGTATGCTGTTCCAGATCTCTTGGGGGGTCGAATAGAGCATTCTTTGATAATATGGCCATCCTTTTTGCAATAATTGCAGAATTTTTTGGTACAATTTGAAGCGTAATGACCGAATCCTTTGCAACTAAAACACTGAACAGTGCTCATGTCTTTACCTCTTGGCTTGCTTTGTGCTGCATAAGCCATTGGAATAGAGGTAGATCTATGTTGTTCCATGGTGGTTTGAGTAAGAAGGCGCTGCTCCTCACGGAACAAATCATTGCAGGCATGCATCCAAGGAGGGGACAGGATCTCTGTTCATAAGATTGGATCTGGTGCCTTCAAATTCAGATCTTAGTTTCATGAGAAATTGATCCTTCTTAGTAATGTCATGGACAGATTGAACAGAACTAAGACCTTCAGGGGGTAAATTAGCATAGACAATATCAGTATATTCTGCCCAAAGATTCATGAAGCTAGAATAAAATTCAGAGATAGAGAGACTGTCCTGTTGGAGAGTGGCTAATTCATGTTCAAGCTGGAACCGACGAGCAGTGTTGTGTTGACTGTAGAGCTTCTTCAAGTATTTCCACATCTCGGCTGTTGTTTGGAAGGGTCGAAGGTTCAAGATGATGTTGGGTTCAACAGATCCTAGGATCCAAGCCATGATTTAAGCATCTTTGACCTCCCATTTGGCATGCTCATCCTTATTTTTGTCTTTGTCAGGAGCAGGATTACTGCCATCAACATGAGCCCATAGATCTTTGCCTTTGACATAGATCTTGAAGTGAAATGACCAGGCTGAGTAGTTCTTGCCATTAAAACGAATCAAGGAAGCATCATACTTGTCTGAAGACATGAGTCCGAAGAAACTTGATCAAGAATAACCGAGAACAAGGGACTGAACTAGGGCGGAGTTGGACAATAGGACAAGAGACAAGTGAGAATTCAGAAACCTGAGTCTGATACCATGATAACTTAAAGAATGCTTTTGAGCAATAGATCTACCTTCCCTCAGTGGAGAATTCCCATTATATAAAAAGATTACAGACTGATTTCCAGCCCTATACATAGCTAAACTACCATATACAAATATGTGTAAAGATACATTACAGCTAATACATATCATAACTAAGGAAATAATAAAAGATTTCCAACTATAGAAAATAGCTGTCAAGGCATAAAATCTGCTGGCTTTAAATGGCCTGTTTATTCCTTTGACAATTACAACCGGTTCCGATTCCAAACCTAAATTTCCGGTCCGGTTCCAACCGGTACCGGATAGAATCGAAACCGGTGCTCACCCCTGACAGCAGCTTGAATTCAGGACCGACCCTGAGATCAGTAAAACAATAAAAAAAAAAAAAGTAAGAAGTATGCAAAACTTTGCTTTTTATTGAAAGATAACAAATTGAATACATCTCATGGCAATCTAGATCAGAATTTGATTATTTGATTCCATTCGTATGAAAGATAATATAAATTTGAAAAAAAAAATATTTATTTATTAAATGAATTAATTTTATTGATTAATTTATTAATTCATTTAAAATTCGTTTATTAAACAAATCGAATTCGTTCAATAGAATCGAATACGTTTAATTATATTTTTAATTTACTTTTATATTTTTGAAACACAAATGTTTAGTAACAAACTTTAGAAATCATGAACCAAACCCTAAAACCAACAATTATATTACTAATTTATCCTTAAAATTTCAAAATAAAAATATCAAGCAACAAGATTACTTTGGTAATTATAATTATAAAATATTAAATGAATACAAAATTCAATTCGATTTGTTTAATTGATTCTATTTAAACAAATTTAAGATTTGATGTTCGTTTGATTTTGTTTAAACAAAATGAACGAATTGACTACGAATATCCGTTTATTAAATGAATATAATACAAATCATAATATCATGATTTATTTTTAAACGAATCAAATATGAATTGTCACATTTTGATTCGATTCTATTCGTTTAATATTCAATACAAATTCGATTCATTGATTTATTTTTTCCACTGATCTATGCACAATTATAAAATTATTTGTGAACACAATGAAGTTTTTATTGTTGGTACCAAAATGTAAAAATCAAATTAAACCCAATAACCCAAGATCCATTTTCCTGAGGAAATTATAAATTAAGGAAGAAATTATAAATTAATCGGGAAATTAAGCTTAGAGCATGAAATTGGCTCATGAGCTATTTCCTCTCTAACTCTCTCTTCAAAAAAAAAAAACTTTATCTCCATCCAACTTGCTCGCCATGAACTGCTTTTTCTCCAACTTCCTCTCCAAGAGTTATTTCTTATCTAACTTCCTCTTCAAAAACCTGCTACCTACCAAAACTGCTCCTCCATGAACACACATGTCTTGAAGTGTCAAGAAAGTGAAACATGGGAATTGAAGAAGTTGCTCTCAAAGCTTATAAAAGCCGAGGAGAATCAAATAAGGGGCCCCCAAAAAATCAACATAACCTATTTCTCATTGTAGTTAAATCATTTTCAAGTTTTCTTTTGTAATTAGGAGTTGTTTAATTTCAGTGAAACTTAAATTTCATAGTTTGCAATTTCTTCACTACAAAAATTATACCATTTAGCGTCGAAAATAATCGACGCAAAAATCCACAGTTTCGCCGCAAAAGTGCATTAGGGTCGAATTAATTAGACGCAAAAATTGGACGCCGAAATGTCGACGAGAATAATATTTAGCGTCGAAACAAAGATATTCGACGTTAAAAACTCTATTTTGCGTCCAATTTATTTCGACGCTAAATTAAATTTTCTGACGCTATAGGTCTGATTTTGCGACGAAATAATTCGACGCTAAAAGTTAGACTTTTAGCGTCGTTTCGTTTCGACGCTAAATTATATTAAAAAAATAATATTTGTATACTTACAGCGGTGATTTTTCTAACTATTAGCGTCGAAATTTTCGACACCTACTGCTCAATATAAACCAATGCGCACGTTAAACTTCCTCAAAAGTTAGTAATTTGACACCTACTGCTCCAAATGGTCTGTAATTTTGACGGAACACTGTGATATCTTGCTTATTACTTGCATCTCCATCATAGTTTCGTGGCCGACGATTAAAATGAGTTTCAATATTCTACATGTACATCGAACAAAATGTATTGCTTCACTTATTACAACAGCTTCTGCTATTGACCCTTCAGGGCGCGCCTTGTTTTTCACATATTGTTTGTAATCTCCCAAAGCCCTGCAGATATGACAACAAGTTTGCATTAATAATAAATTCAATGCACAGTAAAAGATTTAAGAATGTAATATTTAAAACTGTATATATAGTACCTCTCAATGGGATACATCCATCTATAATGGACAGGACCTCCCTTCCTAACTTCAGCCGGTAAATGCACGGCCAGATGTACCATCACATCAAAAAAAAACGGGTGGCAAAATTCGCTCCAGCTTGCATAGGATTATCACAATTCCTCGCTCAAGTTCATCAATAACAGATGTGGTTAATGTCCTCTGACATAATTGTTTAAAGAAGTCATATAGATCAAGTACGACGTCGCATACATTCGGGGGGAGATAAGGTCGAATGCCAACAGAAAGGAGAATCTCGAGAAGCACATGACAATCGTGACTCTTTAATCCCGTTATTGTATCATCTCTGACCCAACGCCCAATATTCAATGCATAATCATCAGGAAATTTAACCATTTTCAGCCAATCATATAATGATTTTCTCTCTGATTGAGTGAGCACATAACTAGCAGGTGGCTTAATAAGACCTCAAGAAGTGACTTGTAAATGCAATTCACTGCGAATTCTAAGATCTTGTAGGTCCAATCTAGCATTTACAGTGTCTTTTGTCTTACCCGGAATATTGAATAGTGTGCCCACTAAACTCTCACAAATATTTTTTTCTATATGCATTACATCCAAATTATATCGCAAACTCAGAGTCCCCCAATATTCTAACACAAAGAAAATACTCTTTCCTGTCCAATTCAACTCTTCAGGTTGACGTTTTCGATTTTTATCTCTATTAAGAGGATGTTTACCTGGTGTGCTTTCTCTGAGATGTTGATGTTGGCAAAGTATGTCGATTCAAGACATGGACTGGGCATACTCTGAGGTTCAATGTTGACCATTAAATAATTTACCCTTCCGCCAAGGATGACTCACTCAAAAATCTCATGTGCCCTGTGTATCCTATTTTTTCGGTAATCATTGCGAAGGTGTTTGACCCGCACAAACTGGACATATCATGTATCCCTTAGTGCTTGATGAGTGGTAAATCTATCACTATTTTCCACTCATTTAACCTAATATTTTGTATAGTTTCTTGAGTTTTGTGAATATTTTGATGTGTTTTGTGTTATTTTGTAGATAAATAAAGTTTCAGGACATTCTGGAGGTGATTTGGGTCAAAACAGTGAAAATTGGACAAAAAGGGCATTTTTGTAAATTATCCGCGTCGCGACGACTAACGTGCGTCGAACAGTGCTAACGTGCGACGGGTCCACATATCAGAATCTGAGAAAAGTTTGACTTTGCTAAAATGCGCCGTGACACATGTCACCATCACATCGGATCTGCTAACATGCGCTGTGCCACGTGTCAGCATCCTACGGTGCCGACAGTCATCATCGCCCCCGTGTGCCACGTGTCATCCTACGTGTCTCCATGTCATCAGCCACGTCAGCAAGTCAACAAGTCAACATTGCCACGTGTCTGCCACATCATCATCAGCCAATCAGGAAGTGCCACGTGTCGCAATCCTACGGTGCCGACAGTCTCTTTCCCACGTCACCGCCACGTCAGCGCACGTCAGCATCAATAATTGAGTATCTAATCCTTATCTGACACGTGGCGGATAAGAATCTCATCGACCAATCAGAAGCCGCCACGTGTCACAATAATTGAAGCCCAACCACCTCGCCACGTGTCACCTTATCAGCTTATCCAGAATCTTCAAACCGGCGAACCAGAGCGTGCCACGTCGACAGAAGCTGGCGTAGCGACGCTGATGCCCTGGCGTCGCGACGCTGGAAGCCTACCGAGGCCTATAATTGAGCTCGAGATTTCAGAATTCAGTGCACCACTCTCTCTCTTATATATATCTAAGAGAGAGTTTCTCTCTCTACTTTCTTTTAATTTTTAGTTTTTTAGTTTTTTAGTTTTGTAATTAATTTTAATTACGTTTTGTAATATAGTAATTTATTTTACTTTTTACTTTTTACAGTTTTTATTATTTACCATGAGGAGGTAACTTCCCCAGCTAGGGTGAAAGGTAATTCTTTTACTGTTACTATTTAGATTAATCTCCCTTAAAAATAATATATTCACTATTTAAAATATTGACTTAAAAAGATACCGCCAGATTGGTCGGTTGGTAATTCATTTTAATCTGGTTTAAACCTGACTAATAAAGGATACCGCCAGATTGGTCGGTTGGTAATTTAATTTTGGTTCCGCCTTTATGGCTGGTTGGACTTAATTTGACTTAATCAGGTTACCGCCTTATGGCTGGTTGGAAAAAGAATCACAAGTTTATATATTATTTTATGGAGATATCTAAATTAGTAGTAGTAAAAGTAATTCCTTTTACCTTAGCATTTTATTTTATTGTAATTTACTTTTCAGTATTTACTTTACCGCATTTTTACTTTATGTCTTTTATTTTCAAGTTTTTACTAGCCCTAGTTATGTGTTGTAACTAAATTAGTTATCTGGGGTTGTGATGACTTTTAATATCACCGTTTTATAAGGGGTTAGATTATAGCTTGGGTAATATAAAGATTTATTTATTGAGTCTTAATCTTAATGCTTTTTCATTAACTGGCCATTAATAAAATTGATCTGGTAAATCTAAAATGAACTAGACATAGGGATTTTAGGTTTCAGCCTTAGACTCAATAGCCCACGATCTTCCTTGAGGATAGATAACCCTTTAATAGATTTCCTTACAGGATAGGAATATACCTGTCGGGCGGGGGTAGCCATAATTGGAACTTAAACTTAATGAATCCAGATAATTTGGTTGACATAGACATATGGTTCAATTGGGTTAAACTGGGTATTTGTGTCTGACCATCGACAGAGGCTTACACATAATTTAGTGTTCCAGGTTAATAAATCAATATATTACCCAACTTTAAGATAACCACTTCATCTTTAAAATGATATTGGAAGAAATCACAACCCTAGATAGTTTTTAATATTGAATTTTCTTAAAACCTATTTTCGAACAATTTTATTTACTTGTTTTTAAATTTAGAATCGTCACCATTTCAAATCAATCAAACAACCTGTTAGATACTAGTAATCATTTGACCTCATAAAATTAATAGATTAGATATTAAGTCCTCGTGGGATCGATATTTTTATACTACTTGAACGATACGTGCGCTTGCGTTATACGTGTGTGTTTACGCCGGTCAAGTTTTTGGCGCCGTTGCCGGGGACTTATTTATCTTTTACTATTAGTTTAGGGGTTAGATACGTTACTTGTATCTAATTTCTTTTTACTTATTGTTTTTTTTTTCTTGTGTTTCAGGTTCTCAGAAACTTCATGAGACGAACCAGAAGCTTTGAACTCCGACCGCTTGACCCGGAAATTGAAAGAACCATCAGACAGTTGAGAAGGGAAAGGCGAGAAGGCCAAGAAGCTTTAGTCAACATGGAACCTGAACCTTTGAACGTTGCACCACCAATTCCCATTCGAGACAGAACCATTCCGGTGGTTGACAGACTCATTTCCTGTATTGTACTTCCTCCCTTACCAGCAAATGCGTGTGACATCAAAACATGCATTCAGATGATTCAGCAGTCAGTTCAGTTTAGGGGAAATGCAACTGAAGATCCTAATGCCCACATCAGCAACTTCCTGGAAGTTTGCGGCACTTTTAATTACAACCGAGAAGCTGAAGAAGCAATGAGACTGCGTGTTTTTCCATATTCCTTAAAGGACAGAGCTAAAGCTTGGCTACATTCACTACCAGCAGGTTCCATCACAACTTGGAACACTTTAGCCACCAAATTTCTTGCAAAGTACTTTCCACCAGCCAGAACCGGAAAGCTGAGGAATGACATCACATCCTTTGTACAACAAGATTCAGAATCCCTCTGCGAAGCTTGGGAAAGGTACAAAGATTTGCTCCGGAAATGTCCTCACCATGAGATTCCAAAATGGCTTCAAGTCCAAACATTCTATAATGGGCTTTCTGGAATAATGAGAACCACAATCGATGCTGCTGCTGGAGGAGCCTTGATGGCAAAAGAGAAGATCAAGCCTGGGACCTAATCGAAGAAATGGCCAACAACAATTCCTTGTGGCCAACAGAAAGGAGCATGATCCAAAGAATTGCAGGAATTTATGAAAGTTGGAGCAAACACAGCAGTGAATACCAGGCTGGATCAGATATGCAAATGTCTAGAAACACTTAGCACGCAAGTTGTGAACATCGCTGGATCCACAAGTTCACCATATGGAGGAGCACCAGAACCAAACCAACATGAAGAGACGGTGAATTATGTCAACAATTTCAACAGACAGGGAACAATCCATATTCCAACACCTACAACCCAGGGTGGAGGAATCATCCCAATTTTTCATGGAGCAACAATTCAGGCCAACAGCAGAACTATCCACCACCTGAATTCCAGCAACAGAACAAAGCCAGGAGCAGGCAAATGAACCAGGAATAACAGAAGTGTTGACCCATTGAAAAAGATAGAAGCAAAACACGACTCTCAAGCAGCAAGATATGATGTATGTTTCAATCCCAAGCAGCATTAATTCAAAGTCAATCTGCTTCTATTAAAGCACTGGAGAATCAAATGGGACAACTGGCCAATGCTCAGAGTTACAGACCGCCAGGTACCCTTCCTAGCAACACAGAGCCAAATCCAAGAAACATGGGGAAGGAGCAATGTCATGCCATCATGTTAAAAAGCGGTACTGAAATCAACAAAGATGTTGGAGCCAAAACAACTGCTGAGGAAGTTCCAAAAGAAACAAAGCAACAGATGGAGGAAAAAGAAGCAAAGGAAAAAGAAC
Source organism: Zanthoxylum bungeanum (assembly GCA_019454045.1). Classification (NCBI taxonomy): domain Eukaryota; kingdom Viridiplantae; phylum Streptophyta; class Magnoliopsida; order Sapindales; family Rutaceae; genus Zanthoxylum; species Zanthoxylum bungeanum. The sequence goes on from SKCR01025194.1 coordinate 57,870, forward strand.
AGATCATTCCACCTCCACCTTTTCCTCAACGTCTTCAGAAGAACAAATTGGACAAGCAGTTTTCTCGGTTCCTGGAGATCTTCAAAAAGCTGCATATCAACATTCCATTTGCAGAAGCGTTGGAACAAATGCCCACCTATGCCAAATTCATGAAAGATATTCTTTCACGAAAACGGAGATTGGGAGATTACGAGACAGTAGCATTAACAGAAGAATGCAGTGCCATCATTCAGAGGAAACTTCCCCGAAGTTGAAAGATCCTGGCAGTTTCACTGTTCCTTGCGTCATAGGAGAACATAACTTTGGTAAGGCTTTGTGTGATTTAGGTGCGAGTGTTAACTTGATGCCTTTTTCTATTTTCAGGAAATTACAGATTGGAGAAACAATGCCAACTTCAGTCTCACTACAACTTGCTGATAGAACGCTCGTATTTCCAAGAGGCGTAGTTGAGGATGTGCTGGTCAAGGTTGACAAATTCATTTTCCCAGCAGATTTTATTGTCCTTGATATGGAGGAAGACGCAGACGTGCCAATCATCCTTGGGAGACCATTCTTGGCTACAGGTCGAACCATTATTGATGTACAAAAAGGAGAATTAACCATGAGGGTACAAGACCAAGAAGTAACATTCAATGTTTTCAAGGCCATGAATTTCCCAGATGATGAAAAAAATGAGGAATGTTTCAAACTCGATGTGATACACAGTACCATTCAGAACTCTGATGAAAACAAAGTTCTACTGACAAACTTAAAACATGTCAATTGCCTGTGGAGCCTAAAGATAAAGCGTCTTTTGTACTGAAGGAGCCAATTCTTGCACTACAAGCAACAGAAGAGAAAAAGTTCCACCAGCTCAACGAATTGGAGGAATTTCACAATCAGCCTTTTGAGGATGCCAAATTGTACAAAGAAAAGGGCAAGAAAAGACATGATGAGAAGTTAGTGCGCATACAACTGGAACCAGGGCAGAAGGTACTGTTAAACAAATCAAGGGTGAAATTCTTCCCATGGAAGCCAAAATCACGGTGGTCAGGTCCATTTGTGATCACCAAAGTTTTACCAAATAGAGCCGTTGAGATACATGATCCTGACGCTAACAAAACTTTCAAGGTTAAAAACAAGCGTGTCAAGCACTACTGGGGAGAATCATTTGAGCGACAAAAAGAAAGTGTTACACTTTCAGATCCAGCTTAACGTTCGAGAAGTCAAGTCTGGCTGACGACTTTAAACTTAGCGCTCGCAGGGAGGCAACCCATGCAATTTGTGTATATATTGTGATTTGTGTGTTTTTATTTTTGTGTTTTAATTTTTGCAGGTTTAGTCATTTCAAGATGGAAGAAGCTCTCGCAAATCTTCACAAGCAATTTCCTTCTCTCCCTCAAAAATCTCTGATGAAAGTCTACAAAGCTCGCTTGGAACGGATGAGATTACTGATGATCAAAGGTATTCCTACTGACATTCGTTGGTTAATTGAAGCACGGGTCCGATTGGCAGGTGAGTCTTCTGACTCTTTTATTTCACATCTGCCTGGTTTAGGAAAGAGCACATATGTAAAAAGAGAAGAGCCAAAAGAATGTGTGTTTGTTATAAATGTGCTCGCATATTTGTAATACTCGTTGTCGTTCTTTAGGAATGGTGTCTGATAATCGCGAAGATAAGATTAACTTCATTAGGGATGGCTTGAGTAAGGAGTCTTTGGATGACATATCTAAAACTCTTGAGACGCATCCCAGTGGATGTGTGTATCATGAAATTCGCATGTTATATACACAATTCCAAAAGGAAAACAACTGTTAAGTCTCGGGAATCTGACTCAAAAAGACCCTGTTTGCCAATTTATAAGAAAATTGGATGGGAAGCTTGTCCCTGACGCATAGACGTCAATCAAGCCGTTACTTTCTTGTAAATATTATATCTCTTTGTCTTTTCTTAATAATTGTGATTTGTTTTGTTGTTTTCTTTTATTTTTTCCGACAGGATCCAGACCTTTTTGACTATCACGATATTAATTCGCTACTAATCGTCCTCTGGAAGATACTTGTGCTATTTTTACTCACCCTTTTCAGGTACTATAAATTCAGCCCGTCATTGCACTTTTGAAAGGCATCCAGAGTTGAGAAAGAAATACATAAAAATGGAAGCCACTTCAAGAAGACGAGTTGAAAACATCTGTGTGTTTTGCGGTAGTAGTGTTGGAATAAGCCACAATACGTAGAAGCAGCACAGGAATTGGGTCGAGTCTTAGCTGCAAGGAATATGCACTTAATATATGGCGGAGGAAATCTTGGACTTATGGGGATCGTTTCAAAGCTGTACAGGAAGGAGGCAGTCACGTTTTGGGAATCATCCCAAAACCCTTGGCAGAGGCAAATCTTATTGATCATCAAACGGAGAGGAACTGATCGTGCCAGGTATGTCTGAACGACTGGTAGAAATGATTAACCGTGCTGATGCTTTTATTGCTTTGCCAGGTGGCTTGGGTACATTGGAGGAAATTTTTATAGTTCTATCTTGGGCGAACCTGAACATACACCAGAACCGCTTGGACTGCTCAACGTTGATGGATTTTATGATTTTCTTTGTGTGTTTCTTGATGATGCTCGAAGAAATGGGTTCGTGTCAAAACCTATGAAAGAACTCTTCTACACTGCCAGAACTGCTCCGGATCTAATAGACCAACTCATAGCCTATGAACCACAAGTTGAACCATATCCTTTCAAAGATAAATTGGTCCGAGGACGATCGTGGTAAGAGGCGTCGGATTAATCTGGATCTTAACCTTTAATTTCCTGTAGATTTCAGCTAATCAGGTACGACCTTCTTAACTCTCCTTTTACTGTTTAAGACATTGGGGACAATGTCTCATTTAGGTTTGGGGGAGGGAATTAGTTGATCAGTACCTTATTTTTAGTTTGTTGTTGTTTTTATTTTAGTTCAAAATTTTTCGAAAAATACAAAAAAATTTCAAAAATTTCAAAAATTACAAAAAATTTTGCATTTTTTGTTTTTATTTTGACTAAAAGGTGAAATTGGTAAGAGATAGCTGAGTAAGGAGTTTCCACTCCTGAGACGTATCTCAAACCTATTTCGAAACAAGTTAATTTTTGTTTATTTCCTTTTAAATTATTTAATTTGTGAATTCTCCTTAAAACGGACTAAAATGAATCTTCATATGCTCAGTTGACAGATATTATCAACATATATAGTAACATACGGACATGAGCTAAAATTGAAAAGTTTGTAATATTCAGTGCTCTAGTTTAATTGGAAGTCTCAAAAAGCAATGGAGTAAATAAAAAAAAAAGTCTGAGATCCAAGTTATTAAGTCTGTAAGGGTGTTTTAACACCTAGTGCCCTAAAGCCAACTGGTTTGGAGTCACTGGCCCAAAGCTCGTTACATGGATCAAGATGCTGCAAAAATATATATATCTGAAGTCTGAGTAATTAAGTTCGTAGGGGTGTCTTAACATCCTGGTGCCCTAAAGCCAACTGGTTTGGGAGTCACCGACCCAACACTCGCTACATAGATGGAAGATATTGTATATAAATAAAAAATAGAAAAAAAATCAAGGAAAAAATCAGAAAAATCAGAAAAATCATTCCATTGCTGCAAAAGGTGTGAATTCTGATAAAACTTTAGGACAAAAATATTACTCTCTTATCAACTGCATTTATGACTGTTGTGGGCAAAAATGAGTTGTTTAATATTTTGTTGGCTGTGTATATGGAGAATGGTAAATATAATCGGAGAATTTACTTATTCGGTAATTTAAAAAGAAACAAAACAACTAGTAACTTGTAGTAGAAGTTTCACATGATTAGTCACTAACTTCTTTTTTCGCTTGTCTTTTTGCTTTTGTGTGCATTAGTTTTAACTAACTTTTTTCTTTTGTAAAAACGTTTGTGGGTATCGTTGCTGCAAGCCCTCACGAGACTACAACTCGTCCACTAGGGACACCTAGGGGTTTAAAGGCTTGTTGCATATGCTAAATGCAACCGTGATCCCTACGAAAGTGGCTTAGTTAATTTATTTATGTTATTTTATGTTTTGCTCGAGGACTAGCAAAATGTTAGGTTTGGGGGTGTGATGAGTGGTAAATCTATCACTATTTCCCACTCATTTAACCTAATATTTTGTATAGTTTCTTGAGTTTTGTGAATATTTTTGATGTGTTTCTGTGTTATTTTGTAGATAAATAAAGTTTCAGGACATTCTGGAGGTGATTTGGGTCAAAACAGTGAAAATTGGACAAAAAGGGCATTTTTGTAAATTGTCCGCGTCGCGACGCCAACGTGCGCCGAACAGTGCTTACGTGCGCCGGGTCCACATATCAGAATCTGAGAAAAGTTTGACTTTGCTAAAATGCCGTGACACGTGTTACCTGTTGGAGTTCAATCAAGTCCCAAGATCAACAAATCATGCATAAAAAACGAGTATGAACACAACAAAGGAGGTGCGGAATATACTCACATTGAATTCGGTTTGATGAAATGAACACAAGTTGCGTTTTTGCTTCCTCCAAGCTCACGGCAACAGCTCTCCAAGGCAGTGGGCTGCTCGGTTTGGACTGGTTTGGTTCCTCCAAGAATCGGCCATGCATGGACTCCATTGAAGCTCAAAGCTTCAAGCTTCAAAATAAAACCAAGCTCATGAAGACACTTCCCTATCACCTATGTATCACTCATGGTGTGCTAGCACTAAGCCTTCTTCAATTTGCTTCTCAAAAATTCGGTGAAACCAGAAAAATCAAGAAGAAAATCGGCTTGAAGCCGTGAAGAAGAGGAGAAGAAAATGAGAGGGAAAAGAGAAACCGTATCTTGCATGTTGGAGAGAGAAAAGTTTATATATATATTTATTTTATTTACCAAGTAAATTAAAAATAAAACATATATCTTACTTTTAATTCAAAAGTCAAAAATAAAAGCAATAAAGCTTTCCATCATTTCAATTTCAACTTTTACTTTAAGTCATCACATCACTTTAATAAAGTGACATGTTGTCAAGTCACATCACTCAAAGTGACAATTGATTTGACGCATGATGTGACAAACGATTTGACGCTTGATGTGACTCGCGTGCCGCGCTCGAATTCGAAATGCGAATGCGCTCGCAATCACTCTCGGGCTCGGGTTCGCTAATTCCAAATTAACGAATTTTCCGTCGCGTCGTAATTAAATGATTACGCCTAGCGAAATCACTATTCACGTCGCTAACGAATTAATTCTAAATTAATTCGTTCGCCCGAATTAAAATCTAATTTTAATTCCGCGTCAAAATCCAATTTCGATTAATATATCGAATATATTAATTTATCGATTAATTCCAAATTAATCGTTCTCTCTCTTTAATTATATTTTATCCCAGATAAAATATCTCCGCAATAATCCCAGATTAATTTTCTCTCTCATCGAATTAATCCCAGATTAATTCTATCTCTCTCTTCTAATTAATCCCAGATTAATCAAAGTGCGAGTCATACGTCATCGGTGAATCTTCAGGAAGCGACCCATGAGATCTCCGGATATGTTGGCAGTAAATACGGTCGTCGGCTGACTATCCGAACACGTAAGTACCTCGTACTACGTTTATCGATTTACAAGACAAGGTTGGCTTCTAGCAAAGCGCCATGCCTACCCAATTCTCCAGAAATATTCTTACAGGAATATATAGATCTGTATCAAGCGTAGTATACCGTAGTATTGTGTATATTGGCCCAGTATCGGATAATCACGTGCTAGGGCTGGGGCTGGATAAGTGTCTACCCCGTCCGAAGCACATATCGGATGTCTGGTAACATAGTCTCTATAATCGGATATACATGACCTGGTCACAATATCCCGATTGGTTGCGCAACACTCAAGAGCACTAGTACCGTATCCTGCGTGACATCAACTCCAATATGACTGAAGTGACACTTCCGTCTTGACATCACACCCAATACTCTACGACTCTCTGATAAACCCAGAAGTGGTGTACTCAGAACTTGTTAAAAGTCCCCTACCACCAAAACCAAAGTTTATCGATTATCGTAAGTATTAGCGATGCAAGTCTCAGGTTAAGACTATACACACCTACCTTGATTTCGGCCTCCCATAGACACATAGTCATAATACCAATGGGATTCCGAGGGGTCTATCCAGAGCGAAGCTGTTTCCCCGTCGTCGGTGAAACACGACCTCCTATCGCACTTGCATAAGTATCCAATACTTATATATATGAGAACTATGCCGTTGTGCCCTCACAACGCACACAAGTGCAATACTAGCCTATTCCGCATTATCGATGTCCAGTCTCGATAATACTACGGCTAGGGATATTTAATGATTAATCCTTCGTGGACTGATACTGTCTCATATCATCTCAATCCAGGAACTAATCATAGGGACCTCTCTTCATTTATATATCTATGGTGATCTAATCACAAATGATGAGAGTGCAATTTCCTTATTACATAGTTAATTTGCTACAACAACACACAATGATCTGTGCAAATAGTGACGCTATGGGTCATATTATCCAACAATCTCCCACTTGGCACATAGCCAGTCACTCGAGTGCCTAACACCCGAACTATGTACAATTCGCTCAAATTGCTGAGGAAAGGTTTTCGTCAGCGGATTTGCTTAATTATCGTCTGACGCGATTTACACGATCATCACATCGCCACGATGTATGATCCGAACGAATCAGATGATATAGAAGTATATATCTGGATCGTCGATGAGACCTTTAATTCCTTAGCCTATGCTGACGCCTAGCTCAGCTGCTAACAGAACTTTATCTAATCTTATTAGATTTATTTTCGACCCAGATGGTCTTCTATTGCTGCCTCTCAGCTGCAGCAATAATCCGCATTTGTTGTTTATTCGGCAACAGTTATCTTGCTAGGAAGATTTCCAGCTCACTGTCCCCGTTATTCAAACTTTATAGTACCGTAGTATTTTAATTGTTTGGAAACTTGCAGTAGTGATCCCAGTCACTACAAGTTCTCCTTCTCCATAGTTTAAGATAGCATCTTTAGTTCTCTGAGATACTAACAGATGTTCTCAACTTCAATCCAGTGACTATCACTTGGATTGACCTGATCGTGACTCCATATGCTCGAAGCGTATGAGACACCAATACAAGTACATTTTAAATGTACAATTTCCAGAGAGTGTTAACAACTTCTAATCTATCCCAGTAGATCTTTATTCCTTGAATAAAGGTTGTTACTCCCCAGAATTCTACGGAGAATTTCTATGAAAGCCAAGCTTTCACCAATTGTTTTATGGGAATTTTCACTGTCAGTGCGCCCTCCCACTAACCTCCTTATATACACAAGAATTATTTCGTTTTGAGTTAAATCATAAACCATTATGATTATTTCAAAACGTCAGTTCCAAGAACCTTATGCTTGCTTCAATCCAAACATGGATTGAATAATCCGCAAACCTTGTTTGTCGGTTATACAAAATCGTCAGAATGTTATAAACATCTCCAAAAGGTTTCCTTTTCAGGAAAGCGATTTTGATTTGTAACTGACATATTTCATAAATGAAATATACAGTTATCAACAAGCATCTTCAAAATGGATTTACCATGGCAACAGGTAAAAGGTTGAACCGTTATTAACACAATGTTGATAACGATACCTTTCCGTCAAAAGCCTAGCTTTGTACGTTGGTATGTTGCCATCCATGTATGTCTTCTTGAAGACGTTTAATGTACCATAGGCACAATGCCTTATGGTACAACAACTAGTATCCAAAATAGTTGTTATACATGGAATCCATTTCGGATTCATGGCACTTTGCCGTAACAGAGAGTCGATACCTTGTATCACTTCCTCTAAACGTAGTCGGATGGTACACCTCCATAAGATTGACATCTTAATGAGGTTAGATCAGAAACCCATACCCTAGGTTGTTTTCTGACTCTATCCGATCTACGAAGTTTCTTGTGTATTTGAAGATTAATGGTACAGATTCATCATTGATGAACTGTTTGTGTTCCATTAAGGACTTCGTGCTTTGAATAGTATTACTCCGATTTTCATCGAGTATCACTATCCTCCCACTGACCACTGCATATCGGTATTCCTCTCAGGAAAACCGCATGGTGAGCAACAATCATATTGTTCTCATGTGAGATTTACAAGTACTATACTTAAGGTTTCCCTTAGGATAACCTATATTGGCACTTATCCAATTTGGGTTTTTAGTTTGGTATCATCCAAACGTTATGCCTGGCATACCCAAATTATTAGGAGTAAGAAACCCCGTTTCTTTCCTGTTCATATCCTATATGATATCTGTCAAACAGATTTATATGGAACCTTATTCTAAATAAGTTTTGCACTGTTAATACATATCCTGTTTGAAGGAAATGATAGCTCAGAGCGACTCGTGATAACCTTATCATGTCCAACAAAATTCGGTTTTAGTTCGGACACACCGTCTAACTGACGTGTCTCGTTTAATTGTGTCCTAGACAACAATGCCATAAATAAGTCTCTATTGATCAAATCAATTTGAGCTATTTATTTGTCATTTATATGTTTGAGATTTTATTATATTCAAAATATAAATTCTGTTATTTACATCTAATGTATTTATCTCAGTATCATCTTTATATAATAAAACACTTTAGTGTTTTAGAATATAAAGGTTCACCCGCAGTGGGTTAAACACTGATAAAGAGATAATGTTTCTAGTCAAACTAGTTACATTATAACAGTTCCTAATTTAAGTACACACCCAAAGGGTAGTTCCTAAACTTAGGTATCTACGGTCGAAACAGCGACTTTCGTCCCGTTTCCGATTCGCAGAGTAATCTCAGCTTGAAGTCAGTATCCTGCTCAAAGCAGATTCTGAAATCAATACATATATTTTATGTTCCACACTAAGTATTTAAAATCTAATTTCAATACTAGTAGTGAACATAACTTGACAAATATTTTAAAGTCAGAGCCTCGCCCTTTCTTTAATTCCTTCGTGTCTTCCATATCCAAATGGTAGTCACTTTGGTATATGTCAATTATCCATTTCAATATTTTAGGAACCTTAGGCCAAGCCTTGGTTTTTTTAGAATATCGAAACGATGTGCACCTCGTGCTACATCCCCAATTGCAAACTTTGACTTTATCTCCTCTAGAATAGTCAATTAATTCTTCAAGAATTATAAATTGCAATTTTAATACTTCTTAAATCAAAAAATTAGATTTATGACAAGTATATTAAATTAAGCATTAAAGTCATCATCACATAAATCTTCCAAAGATTTTATGCTCTACTTATATTGCTTAATTTTGGGCTTAAGGTATAATGAGTTATTTTATCAAATAAAGTAACCTATTATTTATTCCCAATTTGAAAATTAAATCATTTAAAATATTTTAATCCCAGATTATATTTTAAATATCCAACTTTTCAATTTCTTATCTTGATTACAATAGTCCAACTATTTAACCAACGATTAGTGGTACTATATATATTATAATGATTATAATAGTCCAACTATATAATCAAATATAATCCAAATTAATTAACCTCAATTACATTGATTACTATAATCCAATTATAAAATCAACTGTAAACTGAAATTAATTAATTCAAATATATTGATTAATATAATCCAATTATATATAATCAAGTATAATACAGTCCAACTGTTTATTAAAACAACAATTTAAATATTAGTCTAACTAACATTGAATCTAATGACGAAATAATTTAAATGAGCGCGTTTAGCGAGTATTCGAACGAATGTTGCAAATTCAATACTTGCCTCCCACTATTTTTCGTCGAGTCTCTAACCCTCTGTGGAGTACTCGGGAAACCGCGTTTCCTAGTGGGCTAGGATCCCGTTAAATAACACACAACCTTGACTTTGGCCAATAAAAGCTGTATGCTATTTAACTTAGGTAGATCTCTATGATCAATTGGATCTCATCCAATTCCTAGATCCGGTTAGGTGGACATCCAAGTCCGAAACATATGTATAATGTCAATGTATCCATTACATTTTCCTAACCCTATCCTCTGAATCATCTAGGCCTTGGCTTTGGCCAAAAAACAAACCTAATGATTCCAGTTAAGCGGGACCCATTGACGAGGAAAGTTTCGTAATCAATGTCATTGGACAAAAAGTGATCTTGACTTTGGCCAATAAAAATCACGATTTGGACAAGACACCGATATGCAACAAAACTCTCATGATTCAAGTACATCCTTGATTGACAAAGGTCTTGACTTTGGTCAATAAAAACCAATGCCAACTTCGGATCTTGAACAAGAATCATTCAATGGAAGGATATTTGCTTAATATAAAACGAGGGTTTTTCGCGTGCAAATTGGCTACCAATTTAATTATCTTTGTTAAGGTCTCATCATCATACACCCTTAAACATGCATTCTAAATACATAATAAAGCGAGTATGAAATAAATAATAATGATATGCGGATGGATACTTAACACATTGATCCTAGATCAAATCTCTCCCTTTCTCACTCAAGCTAGCACTTGTACTACTTCTACCCGTTACACTACACTTCTAAAGAAACCTCATATACAGAGGGGAAGGGTGAGAAGAGAATACAATGAAATAGGAGATAAGGCTGGACACGCAGGTCCAATTAATAAATCAAATTTATTACAATTTCCAAAATCGCCCCACCCGGCTAATATCCATCCGATATACATTATTCAAACATCACAACCATGTATTCATACAAGCATGTTATCAATCAATCTAATCAAATTAATTAATCTTGATAATTAGTGATCATCCAATGTTCAAACAAAGATTTGATTTTGTTCGAGTCAAACTCGTATTGCGAACACGTACTCAAAGTACGATTTCTACGAATTAAATTAAATTACATAATTAAATCCAATTTAATACGTATTTAATTCTAATTCATTATTTAATTCCAAATTAAATATTACACCTTTATTAACGAACCTTTACGACTTAAATTCCAAATTTAATCGCAACGGGTCTCAAAGCCCGACTAACATCTAATGTTTTATTTAATTAAAGTCCAATGGGCTTTTAATTAATTTCTATAGGCGTGGACTTTTGGTCAACTCGGGTCAAACCGAACAACCAAAATCCAATCCGGGAGTTACCCCATAAGCCTTTAAATTAATTTTGGCCCATTAGGCCCAATTAAATAATTAAGGTCCATTAAGTCATAATTGGACCTTTTGGATTCGGTTTTGGGCCTAATTGGATCCAACCAATTTTGCCTAAACCCAACTTTGTTACAACAAAGCCCAAAAGCCCAATTACAACCTAACAAGCCCAATTTCCAAAATCAAGCCCAAATTAATTAACTTATAAAATTCCAAATTTCACAATTAATTAACCTAAGTGTAATACACAATCAATTACCCAATTAACATTTCTAAAACATCAATTAGCCTAATTAATCATGCACTTTAACAACCAAATAGTGTCCAACACAATTCAATTAAAATCAAACCCAATTTACATGCTTTCAAGTCTCGGCAATTAGGGGTTTTTCAATTCGATTCGGTTTCAATCCAATTGATCCACAATCTTAATTTCCCAAATCAATTCAATTCATCATCCAATGAATTAAAACAAAAAATCACAAAGAATTTCATGTTCATAAGATTCGGCCAAGCCACTTTAAAAGGGAAAAAATGTTCTAAATCAAAATTCAATCCAATTGAACTTCAAAACAACATTAACCAATTGTTTTAGTCATCCAATGATCAAACAAAACAAATTACCAAGACATTAGGGTTATGCAATTTTCGGCCAAGCCTTCAATTTGGGGAAAATTGAATCCAATCCAATTTCACGAAATTGATCACACACAATCTCAATTAAACATGTTCTAAGCATACTAAACATCCAATTCAATTAAAACATGCTCAAACACATTTTACCCAATTTCAAGTTTCATTTCAACCTAAAGAATTGGGGAAAATTGATCTAATCCAATTTTCTTGAAATTGATCATGCACAACTTCAATTCAACGTCATTCAAGCATACTTCATCAAACAATTCAACCAAATCATGCCTAAATCGAGTTTACCCAATCAAAGTTTTGACCAAATAAGCAAATTGGGGAAAATCAATCCAATCAATTTTTTATCAAATTGATTACATATAACTCAAATTCAATCAAATATAAGCATTCTTAAAGAATCAATTTGTCAGAATCAAGCTAAAATCAAAAAGCCCCAAATTTGCTCAAGAACCCTAATTCGGTTTTCATGCAATCAATAGCTCTGATACCATTGTTGGAGTTCAATCAAGTCCCAAGATCAACAAATCATGCATAAAAAACGAGTATGAACACACAAAGGAGTGGCGGAATATACTCACATTGAATTCGGTTTTGATGAAATGAACACAAGTTGCGTTTTTGCTTCCTCCAAGCTCACGGCAACAGCTCTCCAAGGCAGTGGGCTGCTCGGTTGGACTGGTTTGGTTCCTCCAAGAATCGGCCATGCATGGACTCCATTGAAGCTCCAAGCTTCAAGCTTTCAAATAAAAACCAAGCTCATGAAGACACTTCCCTATCACCTATGTATCACTCATGGTGTGCTAGCACTAAGCCTTCTTCAATTTGCTTCTCAAAAATTCGGTGAAACCAGAAAAATCAAGAAGAAAATCGGCTGAAGCCGTGAAGAAGAGGAGAAGAAAATGAGAGGGAAAAGAGAAACCGTATCTTGCATGTTGGAGAGAGAGAAAAGATTTAATATATATTTATTTTATTTACCAAGTAAATTAAATAAAACTATATCTTACTTTTAATTCAAAAGTCAAAAATAAAAAGCAATAAAGCTTTCATCATTTCAATTCAACTTTTACTTTAAGTCACATCACTTTAATAAAGTGACATGTTGTCAATTCACATCACTCAAAGTGACAATTGATTTGACGCATGATGTGACAAACGATTTGACGCTTGATGTGACTCGCGTGCCGCGCTCGAATTCGAAATGCGAATGCGCTCGCAATCACTCTCGGGCTCGGGTTCGCTAATTCCAAATTAACGAATTTTCCGTCGCGTCGTAATTAAATGATTACGCCTAGCGAAATCACTATTCACGTCGCTAACGAATTAATTCTAAATAATTCGTTCGCCCGAATTAAAATCTAATTTTAATTCCGCGTCAAAATCCAATTTCGATTAATATATCGAATATATTAATTTATCGATTAATTCCAAATTAATCGTTCTCTCTCTTTAACGATATTTTATCTGAGATAAAATATCTCCGTAATTAATCCCAGATTAATTTTCTCTCTCATCGAATTAATCCCAGATTAATTCTATCTCTCTCTTCTAATTAATCCCAGATTAATCAAAGTGCGAGTCATACGTCATCGGTGAATCTTCAGGAAGCGACCCATGAGATCTCCGGATATGTTGGCAGTAAATACGGTCGTCGGACTATCCGAACACGTAAGTACCTCGTACTACGTTTATACCGATTTACAAGACAAGGTTGGCTTCTAGCAAAGCGCCATGCCTACCCAATTCTCCAGAAATATTCTTACAGGAATATATAGATCTGTATCAAGCGTAGTATACCGTAGTATTGTGTATATTGGCCCAGTATCGGATAATCACGTGCTAGGGCTGGGGCTGGATAAGTGTCTACCCCGTCCGAAGCACATATCGGATGTCTGGTAACATAGTCTCTATAATCGGATATACATGACCTGGTCACAATATCCCGATTGGTTGCGCAACACTCAAGAGCACTAGTACCGTATCCTGCGTGACATCAACTCCAATATGACTGAAGTGACACTTCCGTCTTGACATCACACCCAATACTCTACGACTCTCTGATAAACCCAGAAGTGGTGTACTCAGAACTTGTTAAAAGTCCCCTACCACCAAAACCAAAGTTTATCGATTATCGTAAGTATAAGCGATGCAAGTCTCAGGTTAAGACTATACACACCTACCTTGATTTCGGCCTCCCATAGACACATAGTCATAATACCAATGGGATTCCGAGGGGTCTATCCAGAGCGAAGCTGTTTCCCCGTACCATCGGTGAAACACGACCTCCTATCGCACTTGCATAAGTATCCAATACTTATATATATGAGAACTATGCCGTTGTGCCCTCACAACGCACACAAGTGCAATACTAGCCTATTCCGCATTATCGATGTCCAGTCTCGATAATACTACGGCTAGGGATATTTAATGATTAATCATTCGTGGACTGATACTCTGTCTCATATCATCTCAATCCAGGAACTAATCATAGGGACCTCTCTTCATTTATATATCTATGGTGATCTAATCACAAATGATGAGAGTGCAATTTCCTTATTACATAGTTAATTTGCTACAACAACACAATTATCTGTGCAAATAGTGACGCTATGGGTCATATTATCCAACATTACCATCACAGCGGATCTGCTAACATCGCCGTGCCACGTGTCAGCATCCTACGGTGCCGACAGTCATCATCCCCGTGTGCCACGTGTCATCCTACATGTCTCCATGTCATCAGCCACGTCAGCAAGTCAACAAGTCAACATTGCCACGTGTCGTGCCACACATCATCATCAGCCAATCAGGAAGTGCCACGTGTCGCAATCATACGGTGCCGACACTCTCTTTCCCACGTCATCGCCACGTCAGCATTAATAATTGAGTATCTAATCCTTATCTGACACGTGGCGGATAAGAATCTCCTCGACCAATCAGAAGCCGCCACGTGTCACAATAATTGAAGCCCAACTACCTCGCCACGTGTCACCTTATCAGCTTATCCAGAATCTTCAAACCGGCGAACCAGAGCTTGCCACGTCGACAGAAGCTGGCGTAGCGACGCTGATGGCCCTGACGTCGCGACGCTGGAAGCCTATCGAGGCCTATAAATTGAGCTCGAGATTTCAGAATTCACTGCACCACTCTCTCTCTTATAATCTATCTAAAGAGAGAGTTTCTCTCTCTACTTTCTTTTAATTTTTAGTTTTTTAGTTTTTAGTTTTGTAATTAATTTTAATTACGTTTTGTTAATATAGTAATTTAATTTTTAACTTTTTACTTTTTACAGTTTTTTTATTTACCATGAGGAGGTAACTCCCCCAGCTAGGGTGAAAGGTAATTCTTTTACTGTTACTATTTAGATTAATCTCCCTTAAAAATAATATATTCACTATTTAAAATATTGAATTAAAAATGATACCGCCAGATTGGTCGGTTGGTAATTCATTTTAATCTGGTTTAAACCTGACTAATAAAGGATACCGCCAGATTGGTCGGTTGGTAATTTAATTTTGGTTCCGCCTTTATGGCTGGTTGGACTTAATTTGACTTAATCAGGTTACCGCCTTTATGGCTGGTTGGAAAAAGAATCACAAGTTTATATATTATTTTATAGGAGATATCTAAATTAGTAGTAGTAAAAGTAATTCCTTTTACCTTGGCATTTTATTTTATTGTAATTTACTTTTCAGTATTTACTTTACCGCATTTTTACTTTATGTCTTTTATTTTCAAGTTTTTACTAGCCCTAGTTATGTGTTGTAACTAAATTAGTTATCTGGGGTTGTGATGACTTTTAATATCACCGTTTTATAAGGGGTTAGATTATAGCTTGGGTAATATAAAGGTTTATTTATTGAGTCTTAATCTTAATATTTTTTCATTAACTGGCCATTAATAAAATTGGTCTGGTAAATCTAAAATGAACTAGACATATGGATTTTAGGTTTCAGCCTTAGACTCAATAGCCCACGATCTTCCTTGAGGATAGATAACCCTTTAATAGATTTCCTTACAGGATAGGAATATACATGTCGGGCGGGGGTAGCCATAATTGGAACTTAAACTTAATGAATCCAGATAATTTGGTTGACATAGACATATGGTTCAATTGGGTTAAACTAGGTATTTGTGTCTGACCATCGACAGAGGCTTACACATAATTTAGTGTTCCAGGTTAATAAATCAATATATTACCCAACTTTAAGATAACCACTTCATCTTTAAAATGATATTGGAAGAAATCACAACCCTAGATAGTTTTTAATATTGAATTTTCTTAAAACCTACTTTCGAACCATTTTATTTACTTGTTTTTAAATTTAGAATCGTCACCATTTCAAATCAATCAAACAACCTGTTAGATACTAGTAATCAGTTGACCTCATAAAATTAATAGATTAGATATTAAGTCCTCGTGGGATCGATATTTTTATACTACTTGAACGATACGTGCTCTTGCGTTATATGTGTGTGTTTACGCCGGTCAGTGCTCCATCTAGATAATGAACCATAAGCTGGAAAATCATTAATGGTCCATAATAATGCGGCATGCATCTGAAAATACTGCTCGGAAGCTGCTTCATAGGTATGCACACCCACATTCCATAATGTTTGTAACTCCTCGATCAATGGTCTCAAGTAAATATTCATATTTTTACCCAGGGGAACGTGGATCAGGGATAAGCAATGACATAAACATGAACAGATCCTCTATACATTTCCATGGAGGTAAGTTATATGGAATAACAATAACGGGCCACATGTTATAAGAGTTGTACATATTCCCAAATGGGTTAAAACCATCAGAGGCAAGACCTAACCTGACATTACGGGGGTCCTCAGCGAAACGGGGGTACATGTCATCAAATTCCTTCCACTCGGTTCCTTCCGCAGGATGTCTAAGTATGCCCTCCGCACCGATCATCTTTTCATGATGTCACATCATGTCAGTTGATGTGTGTCGTGACATGAACAATCTCTGCAGCCTTGGCGTTAAAGGGAAATATCGTAATATCTTTTGAGGCACTTTCTTCCCCATACCACAGACTTTGTACTGACTTTCACCACATATCGGATAATATTCAAGTGATTCATACTCCGCACAAATAATACACAATCATACTTACAAGCATTAATGGATTCATACCCCATTCACAGATCACGCAACAGTTTCTTTGCCTCGTAGTACGACTTAGGTAATTTACTTCCAACCGGTAATATTTGCCCTAGTAACTCTAGCATCATATCAATACTTTTGTTGGTCATTCTGTTGATCACTTTAATGTGTAATAATTTCACAACGAAATTCAAGATCGACATTCCAGCACCTTCAAATGGAATTTTTTTTGCTCATCAAGTAGTTCACTAAATAAATTTTGATCATTTCCACTTAACACTGGCATGTCACCACTAACACTATGACCAAGTTGTGGACCTTGTAAGTCATGCAAAGCATCGGTTATCTCATCGTTTGCAGGTTGATTGTAACTACTGCTCCCTTCACCGGAATCAATAAACCGTGACTGAGAATTTACTGCTCATCGTGATAAATCCACGTACGGTAAATTGGTGATATTCCTGGCATGTATAAATGATTATGAACTTCATCTAACCGTTTCATTTTCCTATTCAAATAATTTGTACATGGACACCGAACACGACCTTCTGCATCAATATGTTGCTTTGCGACTTCCATGAACTCATACACTCCATTAGGATATTCAACACTCAATCTATCCAGCGAGCTCATCCAATTTCTATCCATTTCAACGAAATACCTAAATATAATAATATAATTATTAAATATCATATTACACTCATCAACATTACTAATTCATTAATTATTTATTTAAGCATATACATGTATATTTAGTTGATAAATTAAATAGTTTACAGAAAAATTCTATTTTGTTAATTAATTAACTTAATCTACATATATGAATCATAAACCACTAACAAAGAGTATATAATAAACATAATCATAAAAATTGAAAATAATAAAGAAATATAAAAGAAGATTTACCTTATGGAAAATTGATTACAATTTTATTGAAAATTTGTATGGGAGTTGTGAGGTTGCAGATGAGAGATTCTCATATTTCAGAGGATGAAAATGAAGAGAATGAGAGAAAAAACAGAGGGGGAGAAGGGTTGGTGGCATTCTACATTTTAATCTACATTTAGCGTCGAAACGTTAAATTTGACGCTAATTGTCTGATTTTTAGCGTCGAATCTTCTATTTCAACGCTAAATTTCTGATTTTTAGCGTCGACTTAAATTTAGACGCTAAAGATTAAAGGATTTGGTGTGGTGGAATCTTCATAAACCTTTAGCGATGCTACTTCGTCGACGCTAAATTTCTAGTTTTTGGCGTCGAATAGGATTTTTGACGCTAAAAGTATAACATTTAGCGTCGCAATTTTATGTCGACGCCAAAAATTATTGGAATAGTTAAAATAATTTAGCGTCGAATAATTTTCGACGCTATAAGTCATACATTTAGCGTCGATATGTGAATTCGACGAAAAAAAGTTGAATATTTGGCGTCGAAAATAATATTCGTCACTAAAAGCTTGATATTTGGCGTCGAATATTAATTACGACGCTAAAATTGATTTTTTGCGTCGAAAGTTGTTTCAACGCTAAATTATTGGACACTAAAAGCCATAATTGTTGTAGTGCTTTCACTATAATTTTAGATTTTAATTTCATTAGAGATCTTCTTCCACTATCTCTTAATTACTTGTCTTTTACTATAGTCCTCATAAAATGATCTAATTGCTTATCTCATTCAGGTTTTAGAGAACCTAAAATCTATTACAATCATTTGATTAGAATTCAATCATTAACATTGAAGATTCACTCCTCTTACATGTTCTCGCACATCACCTTTTTGGGTATATTTATATTGCCAATCTTATATTGTTAGTTAGATCTTATATGCTAAAAATAGGTATATTTATATTGCCAATCTTATTAGTGAAGGCAATATGACATCAAAAGTAAAAATATCTACGAAAACAACAATGTGATACTTGAAATCTTTCTCAATCAGAACCATAATTGTTGTCAAATTAATGTCATTAAACAGTAATATAAACATGCAAATCAATCAGATCAAACATCCAATAGTAGATCTAGATGCAATAAAACCGTAAAACAATAAGAACCAGAAAAACCTGATTCAATCGTCCAAGTCGAGATGATCTCTGTCCTTAAGAACTTATTGGCGCCGTCACAGGTGCTTTACGGATTCGTTTTACCAACGTTCTCTCAGGATTACTTGGATTCTACTTGTTTAAGGAGCACTCTTTAACAAGTATTTGAACTAGGATACAAAATGGTGGATCTCTCTCTCAAAACAAATAAAACAACAATGCCTTTTTAAGTTCTTGGATATTAGTTGTATATTTCTGTATATCTCATTTGGAATAAAAGCCTTCTTTTATAAGGCATGGAGGGGTGCCAATAGGGCACCCCTTGGGGTGGGTTGCAACCCTCCAAGGATTGCAACCTCTCATACACCCCTTGAAAATTCCAATGATATACATATACATATACATATCATATTTAATGAATTTGAGGAATTTACAACAATCCCCCACAATTCTTCAAATATTCATTCAGGCACGTGAGAGAGATACCGTGAGCTAAAGCTGCATCGAAAGAGGTAGCTTTCGCCTTGAACCTTTCCTAGTGAATGACAATCGGATTTACTTGGCAAACCAGTGACCCATAGTCTTGAACTGTTCTGCCGTTGGTGTAAACCAAGACAATTGCCAACACACAGCTTTAATTCGACCATTTTCCCGTTCTACGGTTGTGTTCATTTTGGCCCTGAACAACTGTCCTGGATTCATCAAGCACTTTAGGGTAACCCGCCTTTAAAGGTTCCCATGGAAGCGGCCTCACTTCTTACTTGAAATAGGTGATCTACTATGAAGAGGTAATTTGTCTTTACCCCCATTAGGACTCATCTCCTAATATAGTGATCATTAAAAGCCTTAGCTTATCCTAACCAATGACAGACAGAACTCAGCGTCATTATCGGAATGGGAAAGAGTACGAAACTCTTCAGTGCTTGTTTTGAATTGCACAAAGTTTCTGTTGTCCCTTTTGAACCTAGATCTTGGGATCTCCAGTCAGCTAGGTTGGGTTTCCACAGTGACAATTCTTAGATTATAGGCTTCAAGCCCATTCCCCTCGATGACTTCTCAACTTGATCTCGAGGTAAACATTTAGTTAGTGGATCCGCTAGGTTTTCTTTCGACTTAACATAATCGATCGTTATTATGCCACTTGAGAGCAATTGACGTATGGTATTATGTCTCCGACGTATGTGTCGAGACTTACCATTATACATTGTATTTTGGGCTCTCCCAATTGCCGATTGGCTATCACAATGTATGCTAATCGCTGGCACCGGTTTGGGCCAACTAGGAATATCCTCCAGGAAGTTTCTAAGTCATTCTGCTTCTTCCGTTGTTTTGTCTAACGCTATGAACTCTGATTCCATAGTAGACCGGGCAATACATGTTTGCCTCGAGGATTTCCATGACACGACTGCATTACCAAGTGTGAAAACAAATCCACTCGTAGATTTGGAATCCACCGTATCAGATATCCAGTTAGCAAAGCTGTATCCCTCCAGTACAGCAGGATATCTCTCGTAATGTAGCCCATATTTTGAAGTTTCTCTCAGATACCTCAAAACTCTTACTATGGCTTTCCAGTGGTTGTGTCCTGGATTGCTCGTATATCTGCTAAGCCGATTCACAACTTGAGCGATATCAGGTCGTGTGCAATTCGTGAGATACATCAGACTTCCGATGATTCTCGAATACTCTAATTGCGATATGCTTGAACCAGTATTCTTTGATAAATGAAGAGTTAGGTCTACAGGGGTTCTAGCCACATTTAGATCCCCTTTGATATATTTATCGAGTATCTTCTCAATATAATGAGTCTGTGATAATATATATCCGTCTGATGTCCTAGAAATCTTTATTCATATGATCACATCAGCTATCCCCATATCTTTCATATCAAATTTGCTAGATAACAGTTTTTGGTAGACTGAATCATTTCATGATTACTACCAATTATCAGCATATCGTCTATATAGAGACACATAATGACATATCCTTTTTGAGTTGATTTGGTGTACGCACACTTATCACACTCATTGGTTTTGAACCCATTTGACAACATTTCTTTGTCAAATTTCTCATGTCATTGTTTCGGTGCTTGTTTTAATCCGTACAAGGATTTTACAAGTTTGTACACCTTCTGTTCTTGTCCAGGAACACTAAACCCTTCTGGTTGTTCCATGTAAATCTCTTCATCCAATTCATCATTCAAGAATGCCGTTTTTACATCCATTTGATGTATTTCAAGACCAAATATAGCTGCTATAGCTATGAGCATTCTTATCGATGTGATACGAGTCACTGGTGAATAAGTGTCAAAGTAATCAAGGCCTTCATTTTGTCTATAACCTTTTATGACAAGTCTAGCCTTGTACTTATCTATTGATCCATCCGTTTTCATCTTCCTTTTGAATATCCATTTGTAGCCCAGCGGCTTACAACCTGGTGGAAGATCAACCAACTCCCAAGTATGGTTCTGTAGGATTGAATCAATCTCACTGTTTATCGCCTCTTTCCAAAGAGGTGTCTCAGGAGAGAAAACATGGCTTCTTTATAACTTTTAGGCTCATTTTCTAACAGGTATGTCAGAAAATCGGGACCAAATGACGTAGACGTTCTAGCTCTTTTGCTACATCTAGGCTCGATTGTCTCAGTATTAACACGTTTATCTAATTCTAAGTCAACCTGATCACTGTCCTTGACAGTGTCAATTGTCCTTTTGAGAGACCCAGTTATTTATCTTTCTTACAAGGAAACGTCTCTTCAAAAAATATCGCATTCCTTGACTCAATTATCATATTTGGATTGATGTCAGGAATCTCCGACTTGTGTACCAAGAATCGATACGCACTACTGTTGTGAGCATATCCAATGAATATACAGTCAACAGTTTTGGGTCCTATTCTAACCTTCTTAGGTTTAGGAACCATTACTTTGGCAAGACACCCCCACACTTTGAGGTATTTGTAGGAATGTACGAAACATTTCCACAATTCATATGGTGTCTTGACTAGTCTTATGTGAGGAAGCTTGTTCAGAATGTAGTTCGCGGAAAGCAAGGCTTCCCCCACAAGTTCTGGGGTAGACCCGAACTTGTCAACATGGCGTTCATAATTTCCTTCAACGTTCGGTTTTTGCGCTCCGCAATTCCATTATGTTGAGGAGAATAAGGAGCAGTGGTTTCTTGAATAATTCCGTGCACATAACAATATTCACCGAATGGTGAAACATATTCACCGCCTCTATCACTCCTGATTCTTTTGATTTTCTTGCCAAGTTGGTTTTCAACTTCGTTCTTATAGTGTACGAAGCTCTCAATTGCTTCAGCTTTGCTTCTCAACAAGTACACATAACAGAATCTTGTGCTGTCATCGATAAAAGTGACAAAGTACTTTTTACCGCCTCTTGTTTGCACAATATTCATGTCACATACATCTGTATGTACAAGTTCTAGCGGTTCAGAACTGCGTTCTATTGAATGAAATGATGTTCTATGCATTTTTGCTTCAACACTTGCTTCACACTTATGTTGCCTATCAATTGCAATTTTAGGTATAAGGTCCATGTTAATTAATTTACGCATGGTACCATAATTAACATGTCCTAACCTCTCATGCCATATATTTTGTGACACAATAATATAAGCAGACGAACTAGCTTTATTAATAGCAAGATTAACATTCATTACATTTAGCTTGAAAAGGCCCTCAGTTAGGTATCTTTTTCCTACATACATATCATTCTTAGTCATTACAAACTTGTCAGAAACAAATACAAACTTAAAACCAGCCTTACTAAGAAGAGAGCCCGAGACCAAGTTCTTCCGAATATCTGGAACGTGCAGTACATTCTTCAATGTTAGCTCCTTTCCGGATGTCATCTTCATAACCACTGTGCCTTGTCCAACCACCTGAGAGGTAGACGAGTTTCCCATTGTCAGATGATCGCCGCCATCGACCTTCTAGTACATGGAAAATATCTTACTGTCTGCACAGATATGACGAGTAACCCCAGTGTCTACCAATCATTCTCTCAGATTCCCAACTATGTTGGCTTCGGTTACCACTGCTGATAGTTCCATCTTTAAGATATCATCAGTCAGCTGCTCACCTTCAGTGACATGGGCCTCATTTTTTTTTCTTGCCCTTGTCCTGAGACTTCTTGTTTCTGCAGTCCTTTGACATATGATCGTTCTTTCCACAGTTGTAGCATTTTCCCTTGAACTTCTTGTTCCCAGAGTCATCTCCACTGTTCTTTCTCTTTTTGCTACCCTTTACACCTTCAATGATGTTGGCCTTAGACTCCAGAGTCTTGTAGCTGGCCTTCTCGGACATCCTGTTGTCATCCTCGATTCTCAATCGAACACTGAGGTCTTCAAGGCTCATCTGCTTCTTTTTGTGTTTCAGATAGCTCCTGAAGTCCTTCCATGATGGAGGCAACTTTTCAATTATAGCGGCAACTTGAAACATCTCACAGAGTTTCATTCCCTCATCCAGTATTTCATGACTGATCAATTGCACTTCACCCAACTGAGACATCACCGTCCTTGAGTCTACCATCTTGTAGTCCAGGAACCTACCCACGACAAATTTCTTTTGTCCGGCATCTTCGGTTTTGTACTTCTTCTCGAGAGATTCCCAGAGAACCTTCGCAGAAGTCATGCCTTGGTACACATTGTACAGGGTATTGTCAAGACCACCCAAAAGGTAGTTCTTGCATAAGAAGTCTCCAAACATCCAAGTCTGTTTTCGCTCTTCCTTGGCCAATTCAGATTCACCCTCCACAGGACCCGGAGGATCTTTGAGGAATTTAGCCAACTGGAGAGTTGTCAGGTAGAACAGCATTTTGCTCTGCCACTGTTTGAAATTTGCCCCACCAAATTTCTCCGGATTTTCTCCGTGAGAGACCGGTACCGTGATATTTCCGCTAGCCATTTGTAACTGGAAATCAACATGGTTCAATCAGTCTACGAAAGACAAATTGCACAACAATCAACGAATGATCTTGTTCAAAGTGATGTACTAGGTAGTCACTTGTTGTTTTAATGGACGAAAGTTCCAATAAACACAAGTCCTTGAATTTCAACTAAAGATACTTAAGGAAAATTGAATGAACGAATATTCTTCAAATACTTTTTCCAATAGGATCTTTTAGCAATTCAAAACCCAGATTTGCACTTTTCCAATAGCACAATTAATACGATAAGTGTAGATATATATGTCAATCAAGATTGGATGGAATTACTCGTGCAAAATTACACTTTAAATTCTCAACCAAAATTATGCAACAACCAATCAATTTCAACTTTATCACTATGTGTATGCTTGTGATAATTGAACAACTTAATAATAACTTAAATCTATACTACCAAGATTAATGTGTTTACAGTATATGACTAACCAAGTTAATATTAATTAAAGTTTGCAATTTATGATACTTCCAGGACAAATCGTTAGTGTCACGTTCGTATCTACGTTCGAACGAGACTGTCCAGTGTGTGTGCGTTCGTGTTGCGTTTGATAACGCGTTCGAACGATGTGTTTCCAGAGAGTTCACGTTCGAGTAGCGTTTGATAACGCGTTCGAACGGAATGATTCCAGAGAGTTCACGTTCGTATTGCGTTCGTGAACGCGTTCGAACGGAATGATTCCAGAGAGTTTGCGTTCGAGTTACGTTTAGGACGCGTTCGAACGTTCTAAGACAGAAGGCTTGCGTTCGAGTTGCGTTTAAAGACGCGTTCGAACGTTCTTACGAATTTTCAGATTTATGCCTTCGCGTGCGTCGGGCGTTCGAACGCCTTACGGGTTTTTCATGCACAGTCCGAATTTTCCAGAAAATATTCAAACCCTAACATGGAAATTACTATCTAATAACACTATATCAATAAGTTCTTAAGATTGTTGTCAAATTAATGTCATTAAACAGTAATATAATATGCAAATCAATCAGATCAAACATCCAATAGTAGATCTAGATACAATAAAACCCTAAAACAATAAGAACCAGAAAAACCTGATTCAATCGTCCAAGTCGAGATGATCTCTGTCATTAAGAACTTATTGGCGTCGTCACAGGTGCTTTACGGATTCGTTTTGCCAACGTTCTCCCAGGATTACTTAAATTCTACTTGTTCAATTAGCACTCCTTAACAAGTGTTTGAACTGGGATACAAAATAGTGGATCTCTCTCTCAAAACAAAGAAAACAACAATGCCTTTTAAAGTTCTTGGATATTAGTTGTATATCTTCTGTATATCTCATTTGGAATAAAAGCATTCTTTTATAAGGCATGGAGGGGTGCCAATAGGGCACCCCTTGGGGTGGGTTGCAACCCTCCAAGGATTGCAACCTCCCATACACCCCTTGAAAATTCCAATGATATACATATACATATACATATCATATTTAATGAATTTGAGGAATTTACAACAATAATCACATATATCTATAATGTAATGTTTGGTAAAGAGTTTGGTGAATTTATAAATTAATTTATATTCTTATTGTAATATTTATAAGGTATCTTATAATTTCAATTAATACTTTGTACCAAACTATATATCCAAAACTTAGCATGCCTTGCGAATATATAATCTAATATGTCAAATTTTATATTTGATTATTTTTTTAATTTTCTTATCTTATATAAATGATTTTGCCATTTGAAATAAATGAAAGTGTAAATATATTTTCTTATTGTTATATTTGTCTCCATGTTTGATATCAGAGTTACTCACAAGGGCGGGGCATAATTTTTTCATATAATATTGGAAGTTAAATATTTTATTATTTTTAAATATATATATATATATATATAAGAAATTATGAGATCGGCATTGAACGTGACATGGACAGCCCAATCCTAATGCGACTGTTACTCATTGACTTAAAATAGATTGTTTGGGTAACTATACATTTTGAAATATTAGATTTTATTATTAAATTTATAGTAAATATTTTATTAAATATTTTTACTATTAAAATTTAACAAAATTTTATATTTTACTATTTTCCCATTAGTTGACTTAATTGATCTTAACGTTAAAATATAATGGTCAATTAAGATTTTGATGGAAAATAATTATTTAAATCATAAATTTAATAGTAAAATATAATATTTGAAAATTTACAATACCCAATGACATAGCTAGAAAATGAATACAGTGAACTAGACCCGGCCGGCGGTTCGGTTCCGGTTCGGAACCGAACCGAACCGGCCGGTTTCCGGTTTCCGGTTCCACACTTAAGTGGAACCGAAACACCGAACCGAACCGGAACCGAACGGTTCAGTTTCGGTTCGGTTCGGTTCAAAGATTTTTTTTTTATTTTTTTTTGAAAATTAATAAAAATAAATTAAATGAATTTTATAAATAAAAAAAAAAATTATTACATTGAAGAGCTTGAGCTTAAATTTTTAAAAATTTAAGTTGCCTACGTATCCTCCAAGGGTGAGAGGAATCAAAGCTCACGTAATTCCATTACAAGTTTTAGTCTTTTAGACATATCCCCTTTGTAAATTATAATTTTACAATTATCAATCATCATTATCAGTTGATCCTTCGGCTCCGGTTCCGCTTGCACTTGTTGCAGAAGCATTATCGAACAAATCTTCAAAATCATCGGGGCCATCTTCTTCTTGTCTCAGATCAGCTCGAGTCCAATCATCCACACAGGCTGTTGCTTCTAGAGTGCTTGGATGTAATGAAGATCGTCTAACTTCCAATATATTACCTCTCAAGCTGAAGGCTTGCTCAACCGCAACGGTGGAAATGGGTGCTGCCAAGATCTCTTTACATAATAGATAAAACATGATATATATTTTGATGCCGGTTCCACCATTCAAGGATTTTAAAATTTTTACTGCATAAACTTTCATTAGAAAACTCAAAATTTGTAGATAAATAATTATCTAATTCATGGTTATTAGTTGTTGTCGTATCCCTAGATTTTTTATTTCGTTGCAATAACCAACGATCCCCTGCGCTAAGTCTTGTTTGAATTATCGGTTCGCTACTACTAGATTGACCTAATGTTCCTAAGTTATATCTTACAATATAATCATTAAATAAAATAATTAAATCACTTCTTAATTTCGTCATTATGCTCGTAATATCAACATCATCTAATATTCCTAAATAACCATAGTAAGCTTGTAAACCATCATTCAAACCTTCTAATTTAAATCTAGGATCAAAAACAGCAGCAATAAGATAAAGTAAAGGAATTTCTCTAAAATAATTCAACCATTTTACCTTCATAGCAGTAATGGCTTCGAGCAAAACAATATCATTAGGGTCGTCACTGTCAACATGTTCATCGAGAGTGCCAACAATATTCAAACTCTCAAGAAGAAATAAATGTTCTGTAGGATAATAAACACCGCTAAAAATTAAAGTAGCATCATTAAAAACTCTTAAAATATCTAAAAAAAATTTCACAAATATCCCATTGACTAGGATAAAGTGTGATATTTTGAACATGTTGAGAAAAAAAAACTACATAATGCATCTTTGTATTGAAATGCTTGACATAAAAGAAAATAAGTAGAATTCCAACGTGTTGGAACATCTCTTGAAAATTTAATCGGTTTAATACCATTTTTTACAAAACTTGGTCCATTCTCTCCTAACTTGAGAATATGACCAAATACAGTTAAGTGTCGTTTTAATTGGATCAATGAAATGTGATAATAATTTTAGTCCGTCTTGCACACATATGTTAAGGACATGACATGTACAACGAATATGAAAAAATCGACCCCCTAAATTTTGTTCACATAAGGATTTTAAATCATGAATGGATGCAGTATTTGCAGATGCATTATCAAATCCAATTGTTAAAATTTTTTCTATTAAACCATATTCATCAAAAATTACCTTCATCATTCTATAAATATTATGTGCAGTATGTGGGTCATCAAAAACTCTAAATGCAATAAGTCTTTTTTGCATGGTAAATGATGCATCAATCCAATGACAAGTCACACCCATGTATGAGTGTGTTTGCCAATGGTCACTCCAAATATCAGAACATATAGAAATACGACCTTTCATCTCTTTAAATATTTCATTTAAAATAATTTTACCATCTTTATATAATTTGAAAATATGACGTTTTGTTGTGTTTCGAGTCATTCTACATGCAGCATGGTTTAAAGCATTATGCACGTAATTAGTAAATTGAGTTTTTCACTAAAGCTTAAAGAAAGATGTGTCATGCATGTTAATTTCGCAAATTCTTCTCTATTTTTTGCATCAGAATATTTAAATAAATCTACACTACTCGTACCTCTACTAGATGATGCGTACCTGGCCATTTGAGTCTGCGTCGTATCAATGCCAAATTCAACCGGATGATGTTTTTCCATGTGCTTGATCATATTGCCGTATCCACCAGAAAATTTATAGATAACCCCACAATAGTTGCAAATTGCTCGTTGTGAACCATCTTCTAGGCGTTCCAAAGTAAAATTAATTTTGAAAATATCTGATGACCGAGCCTTAACTTCTCTTCTCCGTGATTGTGCACTGACACTAGGGCCACTCTCATGGGTTGACATATTTGACATAATGTTCTGAGATGAGCTTGCCATTTTTCGTTTGAGAAATTAGGAAGAAAATTGAATAATTGCGATGCGAATGATAACAAATTAACAACTAAATGAATGGAGATTGAGAATAAGAATATAAGATTATAAGAGAATTGTATTGAAGTAAGATTGAGAATAAGAGATTTATAGAAAATGAGAGAGTTGAGAATTTGGTGTGATGAAATTATGAAAAATGAATCCTATTTATAGAATTTTAGAATTTTTTTGATACCAAAAATGCCCATAAATATAACCGTTTTATTACCGTTATTAGGGGTACATTAGTAATTTATATTTTATATAATAAATATAATTTTTTTTTATTTGGGCAGGGAGCCCGTTAGGGGCGTAGGGTTCCTGTTGGAACCGTCCGAACCGGTGGAACCGTACGGTTCCACCGGTTCGGACCGGTTCGAGTTGGGGTGGAACCCCAACCGAACCGGTCCCCTTCCGGTTCGGTTCCGGAATCGGAACCGGAACCTTCCGGTTCGGTTCCGGTTCCGAACCGGAACCTTGGCCGGGTCTACAGTGAACAGTGGCGGTGCCACCAGCTTGCTAAACCCAATAATTTTTTTTTAAAATAAATTATTATTATTAATTTATCATAAAAGTCCCTTTTAAAATTTTAAAACTTCGAAATATCAAATCTTAAAGCAAATATTTTTATTTTTTATTTTTTATTTTTGTGAATTTTCTTAGCCACGATTTTAAATCAATCAACCAACAATTCAGTCAGAGAAGTCCTAAAATTTTACCCAAAATTAAGACTCTCAAATCTAAAAAAAAAAAAAGAATTAATTTTTATGTGTATAATATTTTTATACTTTTTATTCTTTATTAATAGAGTTCTCGTTTCAAGAATTTTCATATAACCCCTTAAAATATAGGAAATTCATAAACATCCCTGAATTTATTTTCACCAAAAAAAAAAAAAAGAAGTTCGATAAATTAATTTACACGATATATTTTATCAAATTGTTGGATTGAATCCACCTAGGACAACACCTAATTAGTAAAATATAAATAATATTTAAAAATGTATATATATAATAAGTCAACCAAATAAATCTTAAATACAAGTAAATCGCTTCATCATTGCCGAATTTAGTTTAAAATTAATCTCTCGCTCGATTTGTTGGTTGACATGCAATCGCACATTCACCAGCTATTGCACACGAATGGCACGCATCCAACACACGTCCACACAATACGTGGCAAGCAGGCCACGTGCAAAATTGATCCAATCAAAATTACCAAAATGTACAAATTGATTTGTTCACGAATTGTGTTTTGCTTATGTTACCATCCCCGTCATCAACCATTGCATGCATCTTGCAAACTAGAGGGAAGTAAACGTTCCCACGTGTCATGTAGGCCCCACATCGTTGCCCCCCTAAAATTTGAATTATTTACACTGCCGTCCCTGCTGTTTGTTGCAAAATCGAAAAAAAAAACTAAAGGACTCAAAATTTTAACACATATCCCGTCATAGTTTAAATATTTTACACTTAAGTCCATTGACGGTAGTTAAATGTTAACGTTAGTATTCACTGTTTAGGGCAAAAGGGGTATTGTCACAAAGTAATTTTAATTATTTTTCTCTATATCAGTAATTTTCTTTTTTAACTTCTTCTCTCCTCACCCTCCGTTTACTTTCGTCGTTACTTGCAAATGGCGCGGCGGTGGAGCAGCAGCTCGCATAGCAGTGCACAGCGGCTCGTGAGGTGGTGGGCAGTGGTTCGTGCCAGCTGGAGAAGCGGCTCGCGCGATCCACCATTGCCCCGCCTTGCCCTTGGCTCATCATTACGCCTCTGCCCCTGGGTCTTCCATGGGCTGATTCAAATAATTTGTGAGTTGATTTGATTGATTTTTGCTTTGATCATTTTTTTTAATAATATATTATGTTCTTGATGAGTGCTACCTTTTGATTTCGTAAAATCTGAATTCTTTCTTTTCTCAAGGCTCTGATGTTTGCTGTTTTTATTTCTTTTATTTATTTATTTATGCGATTGAATATATTTTTCGCTTTTCACAAATATTTTAGATTAAATATAGTAATAAAGGGTTAGAATTGTCATTTTATGAATCCGTTAAGATTTTAACGGTTGTGGACCTAAATGTCAAAAAATTGAAAAAGGAGGACTTATATGTCAAATTGTTTTGCCCCAATTGATTATTGCCACGCAGCGATTACAGCAGCAATGGCCGTGGTTCATGCATTCTTTTTTTTTTTTTGCATTATTATTATACAAATCCTAAATAGTCTTACCTTTTCACATGCATTAAAATATAACTGGCAAATTCTTTCCTATAAATACTGTCACCACACTTACATTCTCCACAAAGATTCTCCCACATAAAACTAATTAACTCTCTCTCTTTTTTTTCTTTTGTGTGTTGAGCTTGAGACAGTAAGAGAGAGAGACATGGCTTCAAAGGTGGTGATGATGAACAAATCACCTTCATCTCATGAAAATATCCGTGCAGTTCGTGCAGTGATAAAGCTGCTGCTAATTGCAGTGTCTTTGGGCACTCTTATGATTTGGATCCTCATGCCCACCAACACATACAGGCAAAATTGGTTGCCTCATTTGAAAGCTAAGTTCAATTTCACTACATATTTTGGAGCACAAGGTAATTAATATATACTCAGTATCCTCACTACTATCCATTTAAATTTGTTAAGATTTTTTTTTTTTTTTTTTTTTTTTTTTTTACAATATGTGAAATGTAACATATTACACTGCTGCAGGCATGACGCTTTTGGTTTACATGTTTCCTATTCTCTTCATTGCTGTAATAAGCTGCTTGTACCTTCACCTTGGAAAGAAATTGAACGATAATAAACTTGAAAGGTATATATATTTATATATTTATAAACCTAACATATTTAGAGGCTCTAAATTTTTTCTGGGTACTTGTTGATTATTAATTTGTTTTGAAATGGACTTGAATTCCAAGTAACAGCGATGGAAAGAAGCATCGTTTGGCGATATGGAAGAAGCCGATGCTGGTAAAAGGGCCATTAGGGATTGTTTCTGGCATAGAGCTAGCTTTCTTTATGATGTTCATTGCACTGCTAATCTGGAGTCTCACCAATTACCTCCGTAATAGCTTTGCTACTATTACCCCACAATCAGCAGCAAAAGAAGGAGAGAAAGTGTAAGAATCTTAAACACATTCAATATGCTTTGCACTAGATCAACAGTCGATAAATAAGTGGGATCACCCGCATGGACAGTTGATTCAGTGTTCAGCGTAAACTCAATTCAACTCAGTACTGAATTTGGTTGTGGGTTTTGTGATTGTCAGATGGCAAGCTAAGTTGGACAGTACAGCACTGAGGCTGGGTCTAGTTGGGAACATATGTCTTACACTTCTGTTCTTTCCAGTAGCACGAGGCTCATCGGTGCTACCACTCTTCGGCCTAACATCTGAGGCCAGCATCAAGTATCATATATGGCTAGGCCACATGGTCATGACCCTCTTCACAGCTCATGGCGTTTCTTACATCATCTTTTGGGCAGTTACAAACAACATTTCAGAGGTAATTATTTATATATGATTTTTGTTTTTTTCATTTTGTTAATATAGATATTATCCCATTTCTGGTAACGTATGAAATTAGGTTTCTAAGAAAATAGAAACAGAAAGCTGGATAGGAGGTGGCCTTGATAAAGATCGACAGTTGACACTAGTTACTCTTTTTGTTTGTTGAAAAGAGAGGGAAAAAAAAAAGGTTGCTGAAATTTGATGCCTCTCACGACAGTCCAGTAGTTTGGATAAGTAGAGTTCTGTCATAAAATTTGGTCTAAAATTTTTGTCAAAAATTAAAAAATTTAAAATTTAAAATACATAATATAATTTTTATTTTTTATCATTTATTAATAGGAAATATATTTTAAGAACTTGTCTTAAGCATCCAAAATTTAAAACAACAACACTGCCCTCGTAGATAACGAGCAACCTTACATGCACATATTAATCGAAAACTTGTACCGGGGAATGTAAATGACCATGTCTATATAGTTTTTATTTTATTTTTTAATTTTTTGGAGTTGTTTTAAAACTAATGATTGCCAATCATTCAAATTAAAAAAAAAAAAAATATTGAGAGAGATTATCAATCTTTAATTAAGAAATAAACTATAGATAAAACATAAATTAGGAGAAAATTATTCCCAACATTTATTTATGAATAATACGATGATGTGGGATCACGTTGCTTGTGTCCGCAATGAACGTCTGGAATTATGGACGGCTTTCGATTCGTCTTAAAATAGGACCCACAAGTGGACTTATAAAGCTCGGCAGCCCGTCGGCTATTTAAGAATTTGTTTTGTTTGTTTTTTTTAATATTTTCTTTAAATTCACACTCATAAACTCATGCAGGCACCTACTCGAGGAGAAGGTATATCATGTTTCGGATGTGTATGATATATACACCCGAAATATAATATAATTTTTTCTATTCGAGACCATCGAATTACGGGATCGGCCTTAAGCCCTACTTACGGGTTCCAATTTTTTTTTTAATATCAACAAAAAAAATAATTCTTAAGAATTTTATTATAATATTATATTATGATAATAAATCTAAAAATATAAAAATAACATTAGTCCCGACTACTAACCACTTTAGTTTGGTTTGTTTGGGAAAATGTCTGATTTGTTTTACATAATTGCAGTTGTGGCATTTTTTCCCCTTTCATTTTTAACACCTGTTTTTCATGCATGAAACTGAAAGTGCTATGGAATATTGATCACAAACTTTGATCATAATTCAACGATCAGGATCATCATTTGGGTTTTGACTTGTTGGCTAGGAATCTTATAGTCTGGGGGTCCCATGAAGAAATTCAGCTGACACGTGTATGTCGGCCTCACCCTCCATTTGGAAAGTGATTTTGGGCCTAATATTCAACAGGCAAGGCCTGTACGTTACATCCTTAGTGCTGTTTGATCCCAAACTGGACCACTTCCTAGAGAAACAAATATCATTCATATTGGCCCAAAAGTCAAAATCGAAAAGTGATGCCTATTGCAACACCAAGTGATTCCCAAAAAAAGCTGAAAGCACTGTTAATGAAGTAGAGGCACTTCAAAAGATTGACCCCCATAAATAAAAATAAAAATAAAAAAAAATTGCGGGACCCATTTTTATAGGCAAATTAGGGTGAACAAAAATTGGGTCAGTCCACCGACCTGACCCTATTTTGCTCGGTTTGAAATTTCAAATGCATCGGTTAGGTTTCAGGTTTGTTATATATATATATATAACACTATTTTCAGGTCAGGTTCATGTGAATTTTATACCA
This sequence comes from Zanthoxylum bungeanum, assembly GCA_019454045.1. Lineage (NCBI taxonomy): Eukaryota > Viridiplantae > Streptophyta > Magnoliopsida > Sapindales > Rutaceae > Zanthoxylum > Zanthoxylum bungeanum. The sequence goes on from SKCR01025194.1 coordinate 91,694, forward strand.
TTCAGATGCACGCAAAGTACTAATACTTTGCGTGTAATTTTTTTTAAATCCAGATGTAATCTGAATGCATGCAAAGTACATCCGGACGATATAAAATTCACATGGAACCTGACATGAACCTGACTATATATACATGTATGTGTGTGTGTTAAGGAGCAAATTAAACGGTTATAACTTGGCAATCTAACCCGAAATTCTTAAATTTTAAATAAGTTATTATTTTAAATTTTGATCCGCCCGACTCTCCTTTTCAAAATTTTAAGTTCGGGTTCATTTTTTTTTTTTTTTTTTTTTTTGCCTTGAAGGGCGAATAAAAATATACCCGGTTTGCCATTTTTCACCTCCAATGCAAATGATGCTTCAGAAATGTTAAATTTTGTTATCAACTAATTAATAACTTCATGTCACATCAGTTAGTTTGTGCTGTGTCATTTCTCTTCTTCCTAATGTAACTACTAAAAGATTCTAGTGTTGATTTATTGCAGATGGTACAATGGGCGAAAACTGGAATATCAAACGTTGCTGGAGAGCTTTCATTGCTGTGTGGTCTTGCCATGTGGGCAACAACTTTCGCTCCGATACGACGCAAGTTTTTTGAGCTCTTCTTTTACACCCATTACCTTTACATACTGTTTGTGGTCTTCTTCGTGTTCCATGTTGGCATCTCATACTCATTGATTATGCTTCCTGGTTTCTATCTCTTTGTGGTCGATCGTTACTTAAGATTCTTACAATCACGACAAAGAGTTCGTTTAGTTTCTGCCCGTATGTTGCCTTGTGAAACTCTGGAACTCAACTTCTCCAAAGCTCCGGGTATTTATTTTCATTACGATATGCAGGATTTAATATTGTCTTGTCTTGATGTTGCTTCACTTGATGATCCTTGAATTGATATGTTCTGTTTGACTGACATTGCCAGGTTTGAGTTATAATCCGACGAGTATAATGTTCTTAAATGTGCCAAGCATTTCCAAGCTGCAGTGGCATCCTTTTACTATTACTTCTAATAGTAATTTGGAACCAGAGAAGTTGAGTGTAGTGATTAAAGGCGAAGGAAGTTGGTCGAAGAAGCTATATCAGATGATTTCATCGCCTGCTTCAATCGAACGTCTTGATGTTGCTGTTGAGGGACCTTATGGACCTGTTTCAACTCATTTTCTCAGGTTCCCATTATACTTTTTAAGTACTGTTAAGGTTAGCGTTTTGGAATTAGTTTTATGTGATTAATATTGAGCAATGGTGATTTTTTTTTTTTTTGTAGGCATGATACACTTGTGATGGTCAGTGGAGGCAGTGGCATTACTCCTTTTATCTCTGTAATTAGAGAGCTTATCTATGCAAGCACAGTAACCAAATGCAAGACTCCACAAGTAATCCTAGTTTGCTCATTCAAAAACTCTTCGGACATCACCATGTTAGACCTTTTGCTTCCAATTTCTGGCACCCCAACAGAGCTTTCCAACTTGAAGTTGCAAATTGAGGCTTACGTAACAAGAGAGAAACAACCCACAACAGACAACTCAAAACTCCTCCGAGCCTTATGGTTCAAGCCGCAGGCAACAGATGCACCCATATCACCCATTTTAGGTCCAAACAGCTGGCTATGGGTCGCCGCAATAATCTCATCATCATTCATCATTTTCCTCGTATTAATTGGGATTATTGGCCGCTACTACATTTACCCTATTGATCACAATACCAATAAAATTTTCTCTTCACCTTTGAGAGTGTTCTTGAACATATTAGTTATATGTGTGTCCATAGCGGCAACAGCGAGTGCAGCAATGCTTTGGAACAAGAAACAGAATGCCAAGGAAGCAAGGCAGATACAGCACATTGAAGGATCAACTCCAGCTGGATCACCAAACTCTTGGTTTTATAATGCAGATAGAGAATTGGAAAGTCTCCCACATCAGTCTCTTGTCCAAGCTACCAATGTGCACTATGGGGAAAGACCTGACCTAAAGAGTAAGCTAAAAAACTTTTAATATGTTTTAGGCCTTACACTTCTGCTTGCTTTGTGGCACATAACCAGATTGGTAATGTTGTACTTTTCCGCAATGGCGGGTGCAGGAATGCTATTTGAGCGTAAGGAGTCAAGTGTGGGAGTTCTGGTCTGCGGTCCGAAGAAGATGAGACATGAAGTTGCAACGATCTGTTCATCTGGTCTGGCAGATAATTTGCACTTTGAATCTATCAGCTTTAGCTGGTGATTGGATCCTCTCCAGAAGAAACAAGATGTATATCTTATAATACCAAGGGATGCAGCATAAAGACCACAGAAAGATGCACATGTTTTTTTTTTCCTTAATTTTTTTTTTTTTTTGGTTTTTTGTTTTTGGGACATGATAGTACACATGTTGTAAGCAATGGTAGTGTACAACAAGCATCATTGTTCTATAAAAAGTCTTTGGGTGAAGGAGAATAAAATTGTTGTGTTTTTTGTAACTGTTCAACGTATCCTCTCTCTTTGTTCTAAATTCGTTGGTGAGGAGAATAAAATTGTCGTGCTCCGTAAACATAAGCCAAATCTGAGTTCTAATTTCCATGTAAATAATTGAAGTGAAAATTCGAAACCGCATTTATAAAAATGCAAATGAGGATCCGGATCTTTGTAGACCGAGCCGGATCCGACCTCAACATTAAAATTTAAAAATTAAATAAAATATAAAGTTGAGCCTGTAAACAAACAATGGAATCATCCTCCGCACACTACAATCATGAAGTAGCAACAACAACAAATGGCTTGCTGCTCAACTTAACTCAAGCCCGTCAAGTGAACCAAGTGATTTTATTTGGGAATAATTGCTTTCATTTATATTTTTATACAGAAATATAACCAGTATACAAAATTTCAAAGGAATGAAAAACGAAAAAGAAAAAAGAAAAAGAAGAAACTCACTGAAACAGTTTTACTGTGCATCGACATCCTTATCTACAAGAACTAATTGTCTGATGAACACAATATTAATGTAACTGAACTACTGAAGGGTGGTCTCACACATTCCCACGACTTCGTGTCTGTGTCGTCGTTCACTCTGAACCGATAGGTGATAGGTAAATGTTCGTTCATAACTTGGAAGACGGAACAAATAATCATTCATCTGAAAAGTGGACATGCCAATACAAAAATTACTTCAATTAGCCCCAATCTGTTGTCGAACAACATCAGGAAAATCTACCCTCATCTTTTTCCGGAATCCATAACAGATGTAAGTTTTTCATCCAAGGCTTCAAGCAGATCATGGTATTCAGCAAAAGCTGGGTAAGACTGAAAAAGCAAAATCAAGAGCATGGTAAATTTTGAACCTGATAATAACCAATTTAACGTTATCTTGAGCAACAATCTAAGAAATTAAGACAATACCTGTAAGGTGATAGCATATGCTTCCCATAGCCGCATATCGTGCCGGAAAAGATCAAAGAGTACCTGCATACAGCCAAAAGTAAAATCATAGGATGCAAGGGTTTGTATCCTGATGCACATTTGGCACAATACAAATAAGTAACAGCGTCAGGATAATTGGAGACTTGGAGTGATTAAGCTAGTGCATACATATCCTGATGGACAATCTATTGGAGGCCTGAAGAATAATTATTTTGATTCTATCCAGCATCCTGTATCACACACTTCCTAAATTTTAGTGCTCTGCGAGTTCTAAGCTTTACCACCATAATCTCATATAAAACTAAATAACCAGTAAAAGTGCTAGCAACTACAATGGGTTATAAGTATCATTAACGAGATGCTATAAAGATAAAATTCAAGCAGCTTGAAATGAGATGGCCAAGCAAAAATCTACATTAAAATAATTGTGAAATTTTCTTTGGAAATGCATCTGGTTAAGTGTACAACATAATTCCCCTCCCACAGTTAACTAAGTTCCACCTGAAGCATCGGATTTAGATTATGATTGTGAAAATCACATATTTTTACAGAAAATCACATATTTTTAGATCCCCAATTCTATTTTGAATCATTTTGAGCTTTTCATAACTTCCAAAATGCTGCAAGGTTAAAATGAGCAAGGAAAAAGCAATAATAATGCCCTCAAGAGCGCAGTCAAGTCAGTTTTCAAGCAACTTAATAAAGCTAGCTACCCGGGATTCGACCTCGGGGAGGTAAGGGGTTAAAAACACATTTGGGCTTGCCCACCCCTTACCATTTTTTTCTAAGAAAGAAAAAACAATGATTGGGGCATATTAGTAAGTTAACTTTGTTAAGTACCAGAGGTCCAGAGTTGTGTCAAATCAAAAAAAAAAAACTATACCTCAGATCGTCTCAAAAGAGTGGCCAGAACAACTATCCACTCTTTGAATTTGACAGAGCACATATGAGCCAGGAGGAATTCTGCATCCAACCGGCTCTGCAGGGTACCCATTTGAAGCTGGAACATAAAATAAGATTATTCAGTCGGTGAATATATACCATGATAATGTATAAATATTTCTTTATATTAGAATATCATGACTACAAAATTTCCAGTGGCATATAATAGCAATAATATTACATAGTGCTGCATGATTCAAAAGAGCACATCTCCTCAGTGTCTTGTTCATCATAATTGAAAGAAACTAATGCAATTGTTATAACACTCTATATGTATCAAGTTAAGAGTAAAGGCAGATATCTTATATATATGACTAACTTGACTTTTAGAAACTTTTGCAACAAAATATTGATACTTTATCATCCTTGAAAGGAAAATTTATTGATAACAACCCAAGAGGAAAACATCGTGTAAAGAAATAAGAAGATTTTATATTTCTTAGATACTTAGAATTACAAGAGATGCCTTTATATAGGCATTACATTAAGTTAAATATAGAAATTAAATATACTAATAATCATTAAGATTACATAATCAATATCTTAGAGATATGTAGAATCATAATCATATCTTTGGATGATTATGATTATGATTCTAACAATATCTTACGGATTCTAACACTCCCCCTCAAGCTGGAGCATACGTATCATATGCATCAAGCTTGTTACAAATGAAACCAGCACAAGAACCACATAGAGATTAGGGTGTTTAAACACTGCTGGAGAATGCACAGCAGGAACATATATGGTGACTTGGATGTTTTAACGTCGTTGGAGAATGCACAACGAGAACAGATGCGGAGGTTTGGATGGTTTAACATCGCTGGAAAATGCACAGCGGGGAAAGTTTAAACTATTCCAGAACAGCTCAAAACATCTAAAGAAAACTTGCCAAATCACCTATGACAAAACCCCGAAAAAAGATCAGATGTGGAACTTGATGCGAGTAAGGGACAAATAACTGATAAATCTGAGCGTTTCGTCGCCATTGGTATTGTCAAGACTGCCGAAGAAGATACGGCGCGTGAGGCTCACGCCCATATAATGGTGTGTGTTCCCCACGCGCCTGCTTGAACGACGACTTTAAAAGAGAGAAACCAAAACCCAGAGAAAGATTGGCGCTGATACCATGTAAAGAAATAAGAAGATTTTATATTTCTTAGATACTTAGAATTACAAGAGATATGTCTTTATATAGGCATTACATTAAGTTAAATATAGAAACTAAATATACTAATAATCATTAAGATTACATAATCATATCTCAATGATTATGTAACAATATCTTAGAGATATGTAGAATCATAATCATATCTTTTGATGATTATGATTATGATTCTAACAATATCTTACGGATTTTAACACATCGCATTTAACATAATGATACAGTAAGCCACACAAGTTGAGAGGTAGGGAAATAAAACAAAATTGATGCTACAGGGACTGAAAAGGTGAAGCTCTAAAAAATCGACAGATGTTGATACCTTCTGCCCGATTAGTTCAAGCCCTGAAGCAAAATTCTCCAAGCGAGCACAAACACGTCCTTCACGTTGAAGATATTCCTGTAGTAAATTTTGCCAAGTACTAATTTAAAATACTACATCACAACCTTATATGATTTCTATAGAACTTTACTCACCGTTAAATCAAACTGAGTGCCTTTTACAAACGCAACGAGCTTGGAAAGTTCTTTTCCTGACATCAAATAGCTGGCATGACTTTCTAATATGTTTTTAACAGAGACAACATTTGGACTCTGCTCCTTGAACGAGGTGCTGCCCAAAGAAGAAAAGCAAAGTGAATATGATTATTAATGTCAAGATCCTGGGTTCAGATACATGCAAAACAGCTCATAGGAATGCACATCAACCTTTTATCCAAAGATGGCCTCCTGTAACTAGAAGGAAAAAGAAAATAGCCCAAGAATCTGGGAGATAGTTTGTCAGAATCAGGAGACGCTTGTTCATATTCCCTTCCAGATCTCAGTAAGAATCTCACCTAGAAATCAAACCAACAACAAAAGTCACTCCAGTGCAACAGTCAGGTATCATTTGTCTATTTGAGAAAAGTGTATTATCATGTTAAAACTAATACCAGCTCCCCAGCAAGTTCATATAAACATTCATCAAGTGTGGCCTGCATAGGATTAACAATCCTTGTTAGGTATAATCACACAAAAAAAAAAAGAAAGAAAGAAAGAGAAAATAAAGTTTGAACCCAGAAGACAATGTCTACCTGTAATAAACGCAAGGCACTATATTGACTGACAGCAGGACCTTCAAGTTTAGCTATCACCTGTAGACATTCATAAAAGCAGTGAACCAAACATATATTTGGCCTAGCCTATCCGCTAGTTTTAAAACTTATTTCTTTAATACCAAATCCTTGATGTAAAATAGGAATATAGTTCCTATTTGCTACTTGGTCATGAACCTCATAACCTTGTATTACAAATGACAACCCATCATGAAAATTGTTCACAGATTTTAACCTGAATATGCAATGATTCAGTGTTGTATCAGATGTAAATTTAAGGTGAGTCCATCTGATCTGGAGACAAGAATGGTTGCAATAATTTCAACAAAGAATGCATTATTACACTGAAGAACAGTTTCCAGTGGTCCAATATGGTTAATTGAAATGGACTAAAAGCTTATAATGGGAGAAAAATTGTACAGGAGCATGAAATCCCTAGAGTAAGGTGGTCAAACATAATTGAACAAGCAGACTGTAATTCTTCCTTGGCCAAGAGAGAGAGAGATTGTAGATCTTACGAGAATATAGCAAGCTGCAGTGCGATACCATCTTCTCTGGAAGCATTCCTCAAACAACCTATTACCAATACACGATAAGCACAGTTAATTTGGTATAAAAAAATTTCCACTAAGCAGTATGGCAGCAAATTCAGCATTTACGAAAATTTCATCCACCATGTTCATAAAACCAACAATTTGGTAGAAAACGATGCAAAAAACCACCCAAAATCACTCAGAAAGCCAACACCAAGTAACGTTTCAGCAATATGTACTAAGCTGACCAGCACTATGGTAGAGAAAAGGGTAAAAATACTATTAAAAAATCTTCCGAAAAACCAAACACCCAAAAAAAAGACTAGTCACAGGCCAGGATAATAGGGAAAAGGTCAACAGTCTTTTGGTTTCTTTTGTGTATACTTTAATATTCGATTATGTAATTTGCCTCCATGTCTTGTACAAGAATTACGCAAATAGCATACAAATGTAAAATAAATTAATATGTTTTTGTTTGCTACTCTTCAGACTCAAGAAGAAAACTAAAATAAATAAACAAATAAATAAATAAAAATAAAAGGTATACTCTGTTGATCTTCCAGCAGCAGAGAACAAGTCAGCCCAATGTCGACCATCAGTTTTTCTTGCAACACTCACAACCACATTAAGATACTCAGGAAAATTTCTGATGAAATTACAAGTCTTCTCCAAAAGTGAGAAGCTGGCAGCACCTTTAGGTACTGAGATCTGGTTCTTATTTATGCTTTGCCTGAAACAAAGTTAGCATCTGTCAGACAACATAGATGCAAGAACAGTGCAACAAAAGGTCCAGCAAACACCAAGCAAAAAACGTGCAACCACAACAAAGAACTTAAATAAAATGTCCTTCAGAAGTTCAGCAATAGCTTGCAAAGGGACTGGGGTTGCAAAGTTAAATAAGCAAGAGTCAGGAAAACTATGCGGGTTTCATAAATTATTCGATTTGGGGTGCCATAAGGATAACACAACACTCAACCAAGCTTACATGGTCAATTTCTCATATATAAACATACCTGGAAATTTCAGCATCAAATACAGTAAAAAGAAGCCACTCCAAACAATGTGAAAAGTGAGGCTTTTCAGCAGATAATTGTGCCAACCGCAAAGCCTCCTCAATTTTGTCCCTCTGACAGGCAAAAGTGGAAATAGAATCAGAATGAATATCCTCAAGATAGTTAGAACATCATCATACATAGGCAATCGCCAGGAAGATTGTTGAAATTTGTAATCAGCAGGGCCAACATTTGGACAAAAGCCCTTAGGCAACTATAATAAGAATCGAAGAAAGTATATATGTGTTCTGAAGGACCTACCAGTCCTCAAAACTAATTCTCCACTTTTCTCAAACACAACATAATGCAATTTGGTTTATATCAAGCTTCTGTAGTTTGACTTACTGGATGCTCTTATTGAATAACTTATTCAAAGTAATATCAATTCCCATACATCACCAGCCTGCGCAATATCTTAGTTCCATTAATATGACATGTGCATGATTTTGTTATTATTTTAGATTCATGATTATACAGCCTCAACAGTTGATGATAATTGATGATTAACCAGTTAAATTCCCAAAGGATTCGAGCAATGCATATGGTTAAGTCACATGTCACATAATGGTACAGCAGCACTTTCAAATTTGATCCTGAAAGACAATAGCTATGCAGCTCTTAAAGACGATATTTCTCCTAAATTTTTACACTCGCCACCATTATTAAAGTTCAAAATGTCACAAATGCAGGCCCAGCTGATTTACTAACTACTAACCGATTGCCTAGTCAGACAATTTAATGTCTTTACTGTAACTTGGATTGTGACTTTCAATTCAAGCACACAAGGTCAAAGTAGAATTACTGTAACTTGGATTGTGACACAAGGTCACACAATGTCTTTACTGTAACTTGGATTGTGACTTTCAATTCAAGCACATAAGACTTCAATTCCTTCCAAAAAGGACATGACTTTTTTTTTGGAAACGTTGGAAACCCCGCAGCCAAACCACCCGACCCGGGCTTAAGCGGAGCAGGTAAAACCTCCGGCTGTCCTAGGCTCTTAAAAGAAACGCACTCCCTGGATTCGAACCCAGAACCTGGAGGCCAAAACCTGAGCCCTACACCACCAAGCCACGCCCCTTGGGGACAACATGAGTTTCCTACGCCAGATTTAAAAAAAAAAATCATGTTGATACCTGAAGGAGATGCCGAAGAAGGCAATGCAATATAGTTTGAGCTTGAGGAGTTGGTTCAAAACATGGAAACTCTGTGCATGCTGAAAATGACATTCTCTGAGAAACACCGACGACAACACCTGCATTTGGAAGAAGCCCCAGAGGGTATACCTCACGGTCGAATTCCAACTCCGGGTCCAACTAGAAGACAAACACCGAGTTACTTAACAAGTTGGGCATATGGACGATATGGATAACCAACCAGATCAGAATACCTCAAGTTTACTATAACTACTTTTCATAGATACACTTCCAAAATCTTATGAAATTCCAATAGCTAAAGCAAGCACATATAATATTAACTGATGATCTAAAAGATTAAATCAAGAAATAAAACAATGTCTTATTTACCATAGGTAAAGATGGACAATCATTCTATTTTTATTAAAGAAAACCAGAATATTAGAAAGAGAAGAAAAATAGCAAATAAAAACCAAATAACAGCACTTAACATTCAACTATATATACCAAGGACCAAGTCCCTCTTGTTTTTCAACTGATTGATTCTTGAATGAAAAATGCACTACACAGATGTAAAATCATATCATGATAAGGTGAAAGTATCATATGACTCAAGAAACAAAACACACACGGTACTAACATATCATTGTCAGGTATGCCTACTATCTGCAAATTCCAACAAAAAAAGGAAGGAAGAAAAAAGGGGGGGGGGGGGGGGGGGAGCCTTAACTGTAAATGGTACATACCTGCAAAAAATCCTCCTGCTTGTAAGGGTCAACACCAGGAGATGGATACCAAACCTGTAAACATAAACTTCCAGCAAGATTCTATATCAGACGAATAAATATGTCGGAAAAGAGAGGTGAAGTTTTAAAAAGCCTAGACAGATATCAAGAAAGACAATTGATGGGACATAAGAGTTGGTTACCTGCATTCCCCGGTATCCGTAGTCCAACCAAGAAACTTCTTCAATTAGACTCGCCTTGTCCTCTGATTGACCACATGTAACCCAAAATAATTCAACAGAATCAGTAAGTTCTCTTTCCCGTCCATCATCCAAATCCAGTAGTGAAAGTTCCCCATTTGCTCTCAATAGCAAACATCTAGCAATAGAAGAATCCATTCAGAGGCATATAGAGCACAGAAACTCCTAATTATCATTATATAGATCCATACCTTGCAGGATCCCTTCCTAACATATCTGAAGAAGAAGACACGTGATTGTTTAAAGCGCATTCTCTGGAACCTGATCGGGAATAAAACGCATAGCAGCTGGATGGCTCTTCGCAGTCATGATTGAAAGTTCTCGTACTGTAGAAAGCTGTTTGTCATGTTATCACTTAAAAATGCATGATCAATTTTCATTCAAAGTGAAATTGGAACCTCACAAGCACAAAGCTACCTGGAAAATCGTATCGTTCTACAGTACTAATCAAATTCTTATCATGTAAATCTGAGCATCCTTTACCTGAAGGCCTGGAGTGGTAGAAGGTGTCAATTCACCAAATAACTTCACATGGAATATGTGGACATCAAATGGGCGATAGGTCACAAGTATATAATCTTGATAGACATCCATCACCGCTGGTTTGGCAAGTAATGGTTTCCGACATAGCAATGAGCTCTGATCGAGGTGATATCTTGGGTAAAAAAGCAGTTCATACCTGCAATGAACCAAAACTTCAACAAAACATCCTTCCTTCACAACCAAAAAAATAAAAAATGCTCCGCACATACAGAACAGAATCCACACTAGTCACACCTATGGACAACCTAGGCAAAATTCCTGAGTGATGGGCAATGGGAAAATGCATCAGCAAACAGCAAGGTCCGCACCATGGCTCACCAATACATTTTGACTAAAAATGAAGGATAAAAGGACAACTTCAAAGAATCAACAATAGAATGCATATATGAAAATTATATCTCACGTGTTAGAAGAATCGATATAGTTGCAGACGACAATGATCTTCCCCAGCCACAACAAACCTTTACACTGAATCTTCTGTTCCTGAGTGATATCTCCAAATACTCGCCACTTTTTTAGCCTTATATCATATAAAATTAACCCATGAAGACCAGCAACTGCTAAGAACATTCCATCCTTACTTGCAGCCACATGCTGGACAGGCCAATTTTGGGAGATATAAGAAACCTGGGTGAAAAGCAAGATCATATCAGAGATACCCATATGATAACAAGAAAAAATCAATTGTAAAAACTGAAGTTTCAGCGCATAACTGGAAGATTTAGGTTTAGAAATTTGAGTTCATCGGTATCTTCTGATTGCACAACTAGTAACCTATCTTCACCATAAATCACTTGACGAACATACGTCATGCCAGAAACCCCTCTGTTAAGACAACACTTGCCGAAGGAAAATGCAAGAATTCGCTCTGAAGATCCTTCCTCAATTGCATAAAGCCTATATCCATATTCATCCCACTGCAACATTGAGGTGCCACTCATCAGTGGCTCAAATTTACAGTCCTGGTTTGGCTTACCAACAGGAGAAGATACAGAACTTAAACCAATTTGACGGATCGTTGACATCAGACGACATCCAGAGACAGACCAAACTGTAAGTCCTCTTGACTTCCACCCAACAGCAAAAGCAGAATTATCTGGCGTCCATGCAATACAACTGACAGGACCAGTGTCATCCATGGAGTATCTGCAAGATATAAAATAAAGTAAACTTCTCTCATTCTTCATGAACTAAAGCCTGATATATAAGATCAACCATAGGACATTTGGACAGCAGGATAAAGCACCGAAGGATAAAGCATGTTGACATAGACAGTTTACTGGCTTACCCCCAATCAAACAAAGACACAGTACGAATAAGTGAAGCTGATTCTGCCAGATCATAGAGCTCAACAACCCCTCTTCTGGTACCAACAGCTAGAATTTGTTGCTCTGAAGCTACTGAGGAACATACAGCATCACCAGAACCCAGCTCTTTTTCAAATTTAATGAATTCAGGTAGCTTTAAGCCTTTCTTACTCACGGAGCATGACATTAGTTGTCCATCAGAATATAAAACAAACAACAACCTCATAGGAAGGCAAAGCTCCAGCCAGATGATAGCAGAGCTTCGGTGGAATTTATGATCGGACACAAAAACTCCTGAAGCTTCGACAGAAGCAAGGCCATTACATGGAAAATGTTGGGATAAAGTAGCGACACTGCTATCATGCAGAGAGTGAACGAGTTCAAAAGCTCCATAAAACTGTACAAAAGAACACGACACAACATTAAATTGGAGAAAAAAATGATTTAGTAATTAGTAGTCTGATCTCAAAGGAGTAATCACCTAACACCCTAAAGTAAAATTGTTGAATTACAGTGCAACTTCAAAACTGCTAATGCCAATAACATTCAGATTACCTCCCCCTTCCATGAGATACTATATAGAGATCCATCTGAAAGTCCAAGTAGCATATGTTTGTTATCACTCACAATATTGCTCCTGACAAAGTCATATAACAAGACTAGCAAGATCAGACTTGAGAACCAATACGTACTATTATCAGACCACGAGCATAAAGGGAAAAAATACATAATCTCAATCAGCCAAAAACAACAAAAGAAATGTAAAGAAAATTAAACCATATTTTGTATATAAAAATTGTTGACATTTTCACCACAATATAGATGTTAGAATAAAATCCCAAGTAGCATATTGTGTCATCGCTTAAAATAATGAGCACATGACATGATTATATTAATACATGTGCTCATGCTATTACTTTATTCTACTTCAATAAGTACAAAATAATGAGCACCAGAAACATCCACATTAAGGAAAGTATATTATGCCCATTAAAATAAATGGAGATTTTTTTTTCATCGAATACATGTAACATAGATTGTATAATGTCTGGTTTCGGTTTCCCTCATAACCATATAAAATCAGAACATTTATACAGTTGAATCAACTCCTGAAAACTTCCAAATACAGGTTCCTGAACTCAAACTCACATTAAATTCTAGATTCTTGAAATTCAAGCCAACAGAGAATACCAAATATTCAAAAATAGAGCAAGGGGTGAGAAAAGAAAGATGGAGAATGAGGTTAGCACAACAACATACACTGACAAGCCCTTTCCTGCAAATGGCAACTGCTCACTGAGAACAAGAGATATGTTAACCAATAACAAACCATAAGGCTGCTTTCCTCCAATTTGTATTCTTTTTTCTGTAAACTGGACCTTGAAAATGTGAAGATATAAAGACGATGTCTGCCAACAAAAACAAAAACACTTAACCACTAAAGCGGCGCATCTATACATCATTGCTTGTAGCTAGATATAAAAAAACCAAAATAACACATTAGGTTATGGATATCGAACATCATCAAGATAACAACTCACATCATATAAGTAAAAAGGACTACTAACTTTGTCATCCAAAATACAATAACCCCTTGAACAACAACATTACATAAAGAATTGATCAAATCAAAGCATACGTATATAGCAGCTGTAAAGAGTATCAATGCATCACTTATCAGTTAGACTGGACTATATAACTAAACAAGTGATGAATTTCAAATGAGAACTTACAATAACTGCAATCAATTTGGCGTCGGGGCTCCATACAGCCTGCAAATTCTCACCCTCTCTTTGCACCGACTCAGAATTCCTCTTGTATTTCCCTAATCTCACTTTATGCTGTAAGTAATCCACAATTTACAATACAAAAAATCAATCAACAGAACCAAAACCCTAAATTAATTAATTAGTCTACATGAATGTCAAAGAAATACCTGTGAGCAATTCCAGATCTCGATGTGAGAAGGAGACACAACAAGTAATAATCCATTGCTAACTTTGAAGTATATGATCTGCTGAGACGACGGACAGAGTCCTTGATCCAGTTGAATCACCTGTGGCCATCCGTATGCCATATACATTTTGATCTAATTGATTTTTTGGATTGATTTATCTTAGCTTTTGTTAAAAGACCTTCAAAAATTATGAGATCTGAAACATTTTAGTTGAAATTAATGAGCATTTCAGGTATATCTCATTTCGCAGATCCACGGGAGATTTTGGTTTTTTTTTTTTTTTTTTTTAATTTTCTTTTTTTTGCCCTTTACATGATTTAGTTTTTGTTCTTTCATTCATGGGAAATTGACGTTGCAACAAATCGGTGACGTGGACGCTCTTTGGGTCTGATCTGATGTGGCGAGGTATAATGTTGGAATAAATGCTGCACCGCCTCCGTGACCGTACAGGATTCTCCTCTCATACGAGATATTACTATTTTAGATTTTTATTTCTTAAAATTATCGTAATATTTTATTTATCTTGTAACGTGGAGGGATATCATATGAGGATCTGTTTTTTTTTTTAAGAAGAAAATTATAATTTCCATAACTGAAAACATAAGCTACACGATATAAAAGAGGAAAACTCCCCCATCAAGAAACTAGAACAATGATTTTTGCTAGTTTATTTTACTAGTTTATGTGCAATCTTATTACAGCCACGCATCCTAAACTAAAACCTACTACAACTCAAATCATTGATTGTATTTTAAATCTCAGATATGATATATTGAATCTCTTTTTGACTCATAGTCTCTGTTTATATCGAACTGATTATCTGTTGTTGATGGTGGTTTTTTGAACGTTATTATTCTGATGACGGTTCAAATACCAATGAAGGGTAGAATAAATATTGACTTGTCCAAATGTGTATAGCAAATGCCCAATGGCCCAGAAAGAAATGAGGTTTGACAGGAAGACCCGACCACGTGGTGCAGAAAAGTTCTACATTGGGGTAAGACGTGCTGAGGGTGAAACAAGTGGTAGTACCAACTTGACCACATAAAGAAATAGATTTAGGATTGCCTGAGAGTTCTATCAACCCGACCTGATGAGACCTCTATGAATGAACCCAACCCGGTTGAAGAGTTGGGCAGGACTTTGATAAGTATCATCTGTCTCGATATGCTAACCCAAATAACGAAGATAGAATCATAGGCTGGCCTGTATTGGGGTCATATGATGTATGTTATAACTGGGAAGTTGTGCTTCCAGAAGGCTAATGATGATGGAGGGAAAGCAACAGTTCACGGTGGTCGTAGGCTCTGCCAGCCGCCATAAGGCAATGCAATGGACAAATGCCGTCATAGGCCAATGTAATGGTAGAGGAATGAGCTAATCTGCTTGGCTGGATCTGATGGTCGTTGAGGAGATTTATGACTGTAATGATGGTCAAGTGACATGGACTGACATCAATGTTGGTGGAACCATACTTTTGGGAGCCTAGAAGTCACTGTTATAAGAGTTAGCAATTTCTGCATTACACAACTTATAAAGTATAGGACTTAAGAGCGTGAGATAGAAAGATCAAGTTGGTTAGTTACCCGACCATTTCAGAGAATTATATCGGATTTGTTCAGACCCGGTGTGCTATATTATTGTATTTATGCATCCACTACTTGTAGATCAGGTCGGTCTTGACCCTGAAACATAATAAGATATCTTTATTTTCTTTTGTGAACGTAGGTTGAATTTACTCTTTGTCGAACCACATAAATCTTTATTTCTGTGATTTATTTATCTTTTATCAAATTTATGCGGTTTCCACTAACCAATCAAATTCACCATTAGAAGATATTTATTCGAGAAATAAATTACCTTATTTGCCATTAGAACGAAAAACAACCAACGCCCACTTTGAGAACGCTTCCAATCTAGCTCTATTGAAAAAATGATGGTCTTGCGTTGACTGAGATTGACTTTAACTGGCTGGCTAAATGACTTGTATGGGTCATATTCTTTGTTGGGCCCATGCTTGTAAATGGAGAATACACCACTCATAATGAGCCGAATGTCAAAAAGAGCCAATCTTAGCCCAACTATTTGGCCCATTTATTAAAAGTATGGTTTTGGATCTCACAACCCAAAACAAGCACTTACTGTTTCAACCCAAAACATATTTAAGTATTAACTATTATGTAGAAGAAACGTTGTGTGAAGTTTGTGAACATCCAGATACAATCTTGCCTACAAGTCAAAAATAACGAAAATTAATAATAACTAGCCGCTGACCCGCGCAATGTGCTGCTTGTCTTATAAGTATTATTGATATCAAATATAATAAACAAAATTGAGTAGGATCTTGCCTCCAATTATAATTGTTCAAATAATGCAAATCTTTTAACATTCTATCAAATTAACAAATGAGTCTTCTAATTATTCCATTTTATACTATTTTTATAATAGAGAACTGTTGACGGTGGATTTTGGTCTCAGGGCAATATGGGAATATCACTCCCGAGGGAATCCTCATTCAATAGTGAATTTGTTTGGTTATGGGGGACCAAAGGCAAATTTAGCAGAAAACAGATAAATACACCAATCAACAAGGGGATTTAACGAGGTTCGGTGGATTTGGATCCGACCTACGTCCACGGACACAAACAAGATGCTGTATTTTTATTACTCAAACACGCTTTTCAGATCTCTTTTTCTTTTTACAAGTCAGAGCTTGATGATTCTCTCTCTTTTACACATATTCTGCCCTCCTATTTATAATAGTACATAAATCAGACTCCTATTTGTATAAGATTTCCTGGTCGAATCAGTGTCCTCCTCTTGCAAAGATTCCTAGTCTAATATTGCCTTCGCTTTTCTTATTTCTTTTTGGATTCTGACTCATTACTTTTCTTGTGAAAGTAGGATTATCTTATCCGCAAGAATGGGGTGTTATCTTCTTGAGCATATCTCGCCATCTAGTCGGTCTTCATAAGGTCGGTCATGATAGTCCTTTGTAATGGGAACGCTGTTGTCGACCTGATAGTGTCCGGTTATCTGAACAAAAATGTGCTCGGTCACCGGTCATAAAGTGCTCGGTCTATATATGTTGTGGTCGGTTTGAAACCGTAAGGTGCTTGTTCTTTTGTTGCAAAGTGGTCGGGTGGGCTTTAACGATCTCACCCGAGTAGGGAATTACCCTTCTATCCTCGTTGTGTTGCTTTAAATATCATAGTGCCTGAAAACACCATCAACATCTGTCCCCTAGTTCTCGGTTCCAACGAGTGTGCAAGTTGGTGCCGGGAACTATATAAAGATGGTGTGCCGATTTACTGTGTTGGGGGTCGACCCAGTGTTGAAAAATGCTTCGTCGCCTTTTTTCAAACGCCTTTTCTTGAGACTCGCAATAGTCACGTCTGTTTTAAATGCCCATCAAATCATCTTTAGGGTTTCTTCTATGTTCGACACTTGTCAAACATCCGTCGGGTTCCCGCCAAGAAGGAAGCGGATCGACCGTGTAGAAGCGTCTTAACAGTGCGCTGATCTCAACCGTCTGTTTAATTTTGGCAGACCTCCTTTACAGTTGACACTTGGCGTTCATCCGGGTTTCTTTATTTCGATCAACGACCACGAGCGTCCTGATTATAACTATAAGAAGACGAGGCTTCACTGTGCACTCTTTTTGGCAAGTTCTCCTTTCTACCTGTAAACTCTTCCATGCTCCAACCGTGACTCGTTCAACTCAGTGCTCTTGGAGTTTCTTCCTGCCGTGAGTTTTTCTCTCTCCACTGTGACCTGCAAATTTTGGGGACGAGCAAACCGTGCTGTGCAATCTTCAATTGTTCTGAAAGAAACAAGTAAGTTCTCTGAACGACCTCTTCTCTTTTTGTGTGCTGTGAATCCTTTGTTAGTTTTTGCTGTTGCTAGGTAGTGATTTATGGCTTGTCGGATTTTGTTAGGGCCTTTTAGGACCCACCCGCTTAGCATTCTCGGAATCCCTGAGTAGTTTTAGAGTTTTAGCTATAGACTGACTTCTCCTTCCTTTTTGTTTTCCGGACGTCTAGGATATCTAACGACAATTCTCCCCTTGAAAACCTTGCTGAACCCTTGGCCCCTATTGCTGAAGAGCTTTCCTCTGGTTCGGGAGCACCCAGCGTAGAAGACCTTGATACTACCCCCACTCCTTCTGAGATCGAACAAGATTCTTACCATCAAAGGGTTCCTCGGAATGATCCAGAGCCCGGTGATCTTGGCTCCTCGGCTCTGGATATGAACCGTCATTCTAAGATAACTGAAGATGAACTCGCACTGCTTTGACAACGATATGATATTCCGATAGATATCGCTCTTGAAGTCCCCGGATCAATGGATCGTGCTAGTCAACCTGATGAAGGTTCGGTGGCCCTTCTTCCAGCTTTTTTTGAGTGCGGGCTCCGGTTGCCAATTCAACCCTACTTTGCCTGGATTCTGGCCGAGATGGAGATCGCCCCCTGTCAACTAAGTCTTAACAGTTGGAGGATTTTGGCCGGGCTGTATGTAGCTTGGCATCGGGCGGGGCTCGGCGAACCTTCCTTTGAAGAGGTGAAGAGGTTGTATCGGTTGAAGGCCAACCAGAAGACTCACCACGGTTGGTACTATCTTTCAGCTTACGACAGCTCGTCAAACGTCGTCCAAAGGCTCCCTGACTCCAATAAGAATTTTAAGGATCTTTGGTTCTGGGCCACTAGAGATTGGGGACGGACCTTGAGGTCGGACGAATGGGAGATCTTGGTCCCGGACATCTTTAGGGCGGGAGGTTAGGATACTAACTTTTAGCTCTTCTTCCCTTAGTTTTTTTTTTTTGTCTGGATTCTTACCCATTTTCTTCTATTCCTTCTAGCCTGTTGGAGAGATGCTCCCAAGGTCTCCCATGAGGTCCGGCAGCGTGTATTCTGGGCTCGGCGGTACGCTGTCCATTGGAGGGAGTTGGTAAATGATGCGGCATTCTTTGAATCAGGACTTATACGGGCCGCCCCTCCCAATGTCTCGGGTCAGATAGGTAGATGTCTGTTGATCTTTTTAGCCAGTTCCCTCGTTTATTTATCATGTTTGATGTCTTCTTTCTTTCTTTTTCTTTTTGTATGCTCAGATCATGAACCTTTCTTTTGCCTTTGCTCTTTGCAGGTATGTCGAAGAGATCGAAGTACCTTGATCGGTTGTCGGGCGTTTCGAAGAAAACTAGCCCTGGCGGAGCTGGTACTTCTCGGAAACGGCCTGAAACTTCTGAGGCCAGGAAGGTGGTTGAAGAGATGGGCGTCCGAGCTCTCAAGGTCGGTCTTCGTCTTCCGGGGTGCTTCCAATGGGTGCTACCCATCCTGATAGCCCTCCGAGGTCTTCCAGGAGGAGGAAACGTCATTTTGGAGCTGTGGATCCTCAACTGCGGCGGGAATTGGAGGAGGAGGAGGCACCGAGCAGAGAAACTTCAGTTCGGCAGGAGGGTCCTTCTAAAAAACTGAAGGGTGCTGTGGTCTCGAGGTTGATGACCTTGGGAAGAATATCAGGGAGGCTACCTCCCATTTGGTACCGGCTTTCAATGAGCTGGCTGGGGCTGTACCTCCTGACAAGATTCCGAAGTTCGAGGACCTTTCACCCGAAGATGTAGTCGCCAAGTTGTGCTCCCAGTTGGCTTAGGTTATTTCTTTTTCTTCTTTTCTTCATCCGAGGTGTCTTTCAGACTTAGTTTGCAACTAACTTCTTTTTCTTTTCGGCAGGCGAATTATTTGGCGGGAAAAAATAAGGACATGTTCATAAGTCTTTTGTTTGAAGGCGGCCAGGCACAGAGGCTCCAGAACCGGCTCAGTGAAACGGAGGTCGAGCTGGCCCGGAAAGAAGAGAATATAAAGGGTCTGGAGCTGGCTGCTGTTGAGGCCCATACCACAAATAAAGCTCTCAGGGCCGTCGCTTTTTTGGAGAGAAAAAACGCTGATGCTGCCAAGAAGGACTTGGAGGCTGCCCGGGCCGACAACAGGATCCTGCAGGTGGAAGTGTGTAGTGTTGAGTCCAAGCTGAGGGCCAAGGATGAAGAGCTGGTACGGGCTCAGGACGAGTTGAAGAGGAAGGAATCTGAGCTGGAGGCTGAAAGAGACGCGATCCGACTTGAAGGGGTCGGGGACTGTGCTGAGATCATCCCGATGGTACTGCCCGACCTGGATATGGGGCCTATCCATGTAGCCATTCGCTTATGTAAATGAGAGATATCTGAGGAGGAATTTCAGAAGTAGCTCCCCCCTTCTTTTGAGGAGGTGATGGATCCCGACCCGATTTCTGTTGTCCCGATCTCCCAGGTTTTTTTCAAGAAAGCCGACCTGAGGTTCCTGCTCCTGGCGAGGACTACCCTGAGATTCCGCCTCCCATTCTTGAAGTAGAGGTCTTCCGTGCCGCTGAGGTTGAAGCTTCTATTCCAGTTCTTGAGACCGAGCTGATCCCTCCATCGTGAGCTCGGAGCTAGTCGGGGAAGAACTTCCTGCCCCTGCGGGGCTGATTAAAGAAGGGGTAACCCGGGCGGGGCCTGTGTATTTGTCCTGTTTTTTTTTTGTAATGACTCTTCATGCTGTATTTTGATATATATATATATATATATATTTTATTCTTTTTTTTTCTTGTCTCTTTCTTTTTTGTTGTTCTTTTTGTTTCATGTTATCCGAACATTGAGACCCCTCCGTGGGGGACGACATGGGCTGGAGGGATGTAATCCGATCCCGAGCTAGGCTCTGGGGGAATGTTACCTCCCCAGTTCGAAGAGGATCGACTCGGTGGGACGTAACCCGACCCCGAGTTGAAGAAAACACTTGGCCCTGGGGGAGTGTTACGTCCCCAGACCAAAAGGACGGACTCGGTGGGACCCGACCCGACCCTGAGCTGAGATGAAACACGGCCCTGGGGGAATGTTACGTCCCCAGACCAAAAGGACGGACTCGGTGGGACACGACCCGACCCCGAGCTGAGATGAACACTTGGCCCTGGGGGAATGTTACGTCCCCAGACCAAAAGGACGGACTCGGTGGGACACGACCCGACCCCGAACTGAGATGAATACGGCCCTGGGGGAATGTTACGTCCCCAGACCAAAAGGACGGACTCGGTGGGACACGACTCGACCCCGAGCTGAGATGAATACGGCCCTGGGGGAATGTTACGTCCCCAGACCAAAAGGACGGACTCAGTGGGACACGACCCGACCCCGAGCTGAGATGAACACTTGGCCCTGGGGGAATGTTACGTCCCCAGACCAAAAGGACGGACTCGGTGGGACGTAACCTGACCCCGAGCTGAGAGAAACCAAGTGACCTCGGTGGAACTAATCCAGCCCCGAGCCGAATAAACAAGTGGCCTCGGCGGAACGAATCCAGGCCGAGCCTGACTAATCACGTGGCCTCGGCGGAACGAAATCCAGCTCCGGGCCAGGTAATCTTTGGGACTTGCTCAGAAGGGAATGGAATCAACCTTGTGAAGCCTTACCGAATCTGGCACGGGCGTCCCCTTGCCAGACCAGCGAAAAACAAAATCAAAATTCTGAAAAATAAGAAAAAAGGTGGGGGTGACTCAGCACTTGTCCCAAAAGAAAACTTTTACAAATGTAAACAACAGCACAGATGCCTCAAAACAGCGTCCTGCCCGAGGTCTCCAAAACACAATTATGAATCTTTCAATTCAGTGTCCCGGCGAACCAGGATTTGGATCAGTTGAGCGTTTAAATGGTAAGGGCACCTCCTCTATACGCCAGGTCACTGTGGAGCCTGTGTATTGCACGAGGGCTCCTCCTTACCGTGCTGGAGCAGGCACACGCTACAGGGGCACAATGCATCCCCTTGCTGCGCCTCTCTTGGATCCAAATGATGAATGGATCAAAGAGCGTCCGGGATACTAAGGGCACATTCCTCCTTAGGTCCGGCATCACTGGAGTTAGAAATCGTCACGGGGGCCTCATCACTCCCCGTGCTATGCTTTCCCACGGATCCATTACATCAGGTAAGTGAGGATCAAAGAGTGTTCGATACATTAAGGGCATATTCCTCCTTATGTTCGGTAACACTGGAGTAAGCAATCGCCACAGGGATATCATCCCTCCCCGTGCTATGCTTCTCACGGATCCTATGCATCGAGTATGTCCCTGATGACCCTGAGCCAAGAGAGATACTTGGTTCTGGGGGAATGTTACGTCCCCAGTCCGAAGGGCTGACTCGGTGGGACGTACCTCGACCCCGAGCTGAAAAAGACACTTGGACTTGGGGGAATGTTACGTCCCTAGTCCGAAGGGCTGACTCGGTGGGACGTCCCCCGACCCCGAGCTGAAAAAGGCACTTGGACTTGGGGGAATGTTACGTCCCCAGTCCAAAGAAGACGACTCGGTGGGACGTAACCCGACCCCGAGCTGAAAGAAAGACTTGGCTCTGGGGGAATGTTACGTCCCCAGTCCAAAGAGGCCGACTCAGTGGGACGTAACCCGACCCCGAGCTGAAAGAAAGACTTGGCTCTGGGGGAATGTTACGTCCCCAGTCCAAAGAAGCTGAATCGGTGGGACGTAACCCGACCCCGAGATGAAACAAACATCGATCTCGGCGGTACAAGAGCAGACCCGAGCCGTAAAGAGACATCGGTCTCGGCGGTACAAGAGCAGACCCGAGCCGGAAAGAGACATCGGTCTCGACGGTACAAGAGCAGACCCGAGCCGTAAAGAGACATCGGTCTCGGCGGTACAAGAGTAGACCCCGAGCCGTAAAGAGACATCGGTCTCGGCGGTAAAAGAGCAGACCCGAGCCGGAAAGAGACATCGGTCTCGGCGGTACAAGAGCAGACCCGAGCCGGAAAGAAACATCGGTCTCGGCGGTACAAGAGCAGACCCGAACCGGAAAGAGACATCGGTCTCGGCGGTACAAGAGCAGACCCTAGCCGGAAAGAAACATCGGTCTCGGTGGTACAAGAGCAGACCCAAGCCGAAAGAAACATCGGTCTCGGCGGTACAAGAGCAGACCCGAGCCGGAAAGAAACAAGTGGCCATGGCGGAACGAACTCCAGCCCCGAGCCGATTGTTGAAGGGGTCTCGGCGGAACGAACTCCAGCCCCGAGCCGATTGTTGAAGGGGTCTAGGCGCCAACTGTCATCTGTAATGGGCGTTGAGTATGTCCCACGTGCGAAGATGTCCAGATACTCGTTTAGACATTCTAGTAGGCTATGTCTCAGGGTCTTGTCCAAGCCTCCCCCTATCTTTATGTTTTTTCCCGGTCCGAAGAGTTATATATCCCTTCTAATTCCTCAGCCGCCGCTAGCCGGGCTATTCTATTTGGCCGAGGACTAGGATCTCCACTGGCTTTTCCTCCGTCTTCATTCCTTTGCCGTTTTTTGGTACCCTCCTCAATGCAGAGGGTTTCTTGTGAGAGAGTTGCAAAGCAGCTGCGGGCTGCCTTCTGACTTCCGCATGCGATCCCGATCCCTTCCCGGGTGGGGAATTTCAGTTTCAAGTGATAGCAAGACATTGCGGCCTTTGTCTTCATCATGAAAGGCCGACCAACGATGACTTGGTAGCTGTTCATGCAGTCCACTACGGTGAAATTTATCATGATTGTCCGAGTTCGGGGATGAGTCCCGATTGTTACTGCTAACTGTATTCTCCCTAACGGGACGACCGTTGAGCCCCCGAAGCCATATAAGGGGGGTGCTATCGTTGTTCAGAGCCGCATACTCTACTTCAAGGCTGTCCAGGGCCTCTTTGGAGATTATGTCTACCGCACTCCCGGGGTCCACAAGGATTCTGTTTACCTCGGAGCCGCCAATTACTGCCTTGATAATTAACGCATCGTCGTGGGGGAAGCTTACCCCTTGGGCGTCCTCGTCGGTGAACATTATTGGTACCGACCGCCCACCTTGTAATCTCGAGGCCTGTTTCGTTTCTAGTACGTCTGACTCCCGAGTTCTGTTATAGTTTTTCCTTGACCGATTAGAATCTCTGGTCAGTGCTATGTGTCCTCTGCTTGTGAATCTTTTTCAACAACTACGGATTTTATCCCGTAGGGGCCCCTCCTCCTAGGTCCATCGTCTTCACTTGTATCTACCACCCTTTTCCCTTCTGTTTTTTCACCTCTTCTTCGACTGGTTCCGACTTCGGGTCTTTCGTTGTTCGTTTCCTCCATTCTCTCCAGCCGATCCATCATGGATTTCATATTTTCTTCCATCTTCTTCATCCAATCTGTGGCCGGATTCCCCGACGATTGGTGATTTCCGCCTTCTGCCATGGTCTTACTACGTGAATTGCTTTTTGTTGATTCCCCACAGACGGCGCCAACTGTTGACGGTGAATTTTGGTCTCAGGGCAATATGGGAATATCACTCCCGAGGGAATCCTCCTTCAATAGTGAATTTGTTTGGTTATGGGGGACCAAAGGCAAATTTAGCAGAAAACAGATAAATACACCAATCAACAAGGGGATTTAACGTGGTTCGGTGGATTTGGATCCGACCTACGTCCACAGACACAAACATGATGCTGTATTTTTATTACTCAAACACGCTTTTCAGATCTCTTTTTCTTTTTTACAAGTCAGAGCTTGATGATTCTCCCTCTTTTACACATATTCTGCCATCCTATTTATAATAGTACAGAAATCAGACTCCTATTTTATAAGATTTCCTGGTCGAATCAGTGTCCTCCTCTTGCAAGGATTCATAGTCTAATATTGCCTTCGCTTTTCTTATTTCTTTTTGGATTCTGACTCATTACTTTTCCTTGTGAAAGTAGGATTATCTTATCCGCAAGAATGGGGTGTTATCTTCTTGAGCATATCTCGCCATCTAGTCGGTCTTCATAAGGTCGGTCATGATAGTCCTTTGTACTGGGAACGCTGTTGTCGACCTGATAGTGTCCGGTTATCTGAACAAAAATGTGCTCGGTCACCGGTCATAAAGTGCTCGGTCTATATATGTTGTGGTCGGTTTGAAACCGTAAGGTGCTTGTTCTTTTGTTGCAAAGTGGTCGGGTGGTCTTTAACGATCTCACCCGAGTAGGGAATTACCCTTCTATCCTCGTTGTGTTGTTTTAAATATCATAGTGCCTGAAAACACCATCAACAAGAACAAAAATAGATTTGGTTAGACTATAAGCACTTTTATAATTAACATTAATATAATTTATGACTATTGAACTTTCACTAATAAATAATTGAGTAATGAGTATAAAATAAAAATATAAAAAATAGATAAGATACTTTAGTAAATACCTATTAATTAAATAGGTTATATTTGTAATGACTTTTGAACTTTTCATAATAAATAAGTTAATAACAATTACTTAACGAAAAAGATGATCAGTGACTTGCTTGACATGTCATATGGTATAATTATAATTATGAGAGAAAATGAAATGATATGATTATTTATGAGAGAAAATAAAAGGATATGAATCACATAATTCTGAGAGAAATATAAATAATATTATGCTGAAACACACACATATATATAGGTATATGAAATGATATAATTCATGTATTTATGAGAGACTGTGAAAAGATATAAATTTCATAAATATATAAAGAAGTGAAAGGATATGGAATTAAAATGTATTTATATATTTATGAGAGAAAATGAAAAAATATGAAACAAACAATTATGAGAGAAGACGTATGAATTATATAACAAAATAAAAAGATATGAATATAACTATGAGAGAACATGAAAGGATGTGATTATTTATGAAAGAAGATGAAAATATATGAATTATGAGAGAAATCAGTATAACATCAATAAATAATTAAAACAATCAATTTTACATGTTCTTATGCTTAAAAAATAAAAATTACTACTAAAAATATATGAAAAAAATAAAAATAATCAACATATTCCCACTTTTCCAAAATCACGCCACAAAACAGTAGAGCTTAAGTTTGTAAAAAAAAAATGTGAATAAGTTCGATTTCGTATTCTCTCTAACTCGAGTAATTAAGTCTGTATGAGTGTTTTAACATTTAGTGCCCTAATCCCAACAGGTTTGAGATTCACTGGCCCAAAGCTCGTTACATGGGTTAAAGAAAAAACTTAAAGAAATCAAACACCTCTTCTTTTTTAGATTTGAGATTCGAAAAATTAAGTCTGAAGGAGTGTCTTAACACAAAGTGCCCTAAAGCCAACTGGTTTGGGAGTCGCTGGCCCAAAGCTCGTTACAAGGGCTAAAGATGTATTATATATATATAAATAAAAAACTATTTTAGTATATAAATAAATTTTAATTGCCAAAAGGTGTGGATTCTGATACAACTTTAGGACAAAAATATTATTATCTTTTCAATAAAACCTGTGAATATTATGGGCACAATGAATTAATTGATAATTTGTCTTATGTGTGTATGAAAGAAAGGTAAAAAGTGCATGAGAATTTGCTTATTTGATAATTTAGAAAGAAATATAACAATTACTAGCTTGGATAAAAATTTGTCTTTTTAGTTTTTGCTTTAATTACTATGGACTAATAATAAGATGGTTGAAGTGTGATGAATACTAAAAAATGTACATTTATTAAAAGGAAAATCAATCATTTTATATTTTTAGTTTCATTAATCCCCTTAATTTAACACATTTATGAAATAATAATTAAATTGATATTTTATATATTTTTATTTATTTTGTAGATAAAATATTACTCCGGATGCTCAACCGGAAAATGAATATGAATCTGGATTTTCAGGATCCAAATACCCAAAGAATAAATATGACATCATGTGATTCATGGCAATGGGATTTGTGAGCAATTATGAAGATTTGAAGATAATGTGGGTGGATTGTGAAGCCAACACATTATTAAGCGAATCCAACACATGCAAACAATTAACAAAAACATGTATAGCTACGTGATGAAAACTAAAGTTAAAAGATATGATGGTGCTTTCAATGCTGAAGCTGATTGCTTTCAAAAATTCAAAGGATGGGTTGAGAAATCGCTGTCAGACCCCACTTGATTTACAATTTTCAAATCGCAAGATGCAACTTGCAATGGGAGGTTGAGCATCCTCTATAAATAAATGGTGTTTTTCATCTTAAAATTCACGATTTCTTTCAATTTCTCTAGTAGAATTTGGGAGATGATGTCTTGTATATTTTATTTTTTAGTCTTTATTGTAATTTTTTTCTTTTAGTAATAAAATTATGTGTGTTTTTATTCAAAATATGATTAGCCAATTTTATTCTGCTGGGGTAAAATGGTGAAACTTTTAATATGAGAATATAAATTAATCTTACATATATTATAATATATGAAATGTAATCTGAAAACTAATATTTAATGTTCTCTTATATTTAGGGTTGTCTTAATTCTCTGTAGATAATCAAATCTTGGTTGACACAGTTAAAACTTTACCACATATTATATTAGAGAGTAATTTAAATCTGGATTAATTATTGACAAACTTTGGTATCACCTTTATGGCTGCTTTTATTTATTTGGCATAATTGAGTACCTAATTGGACTTGTTATAGACAAATGTTATCACCGTCTTTATGGCTGGTTTTATATGTTTCGACATAATTAATTCATAAAGTAAATTAACTGGGTAATAATGACAATTTATATATTATAAAAAGTAAGATTCATCTATATTTGATATATCAATATTGGATCCTGATAAGTACGGTTTATACACACTTATTCATGTATTCTTAGCTTACTATTTTTTTTTTTCTGTTTTGTATCATTTAATGTATTTTGTAGTTTATTTTATGTTTTATTATTAGGAAGCATTAAAACATGGATCTTGGAGTAATTGAACTTGTTTTGGGACCTTACGGATGCAACAGAAGCACGCAGGAAAGCTGGATACGCGCATAAACACTAATCCTGAAAAATGGGGTGGCGTTGCGGCGCCACTTTTGGCGTCGCGATGCCTCCTCAGGATGCCAACATAGTGATTTCCCGAGAGTTAGGCGTCGCGATGCCAATTCCGGCGCCGCGATGCTGCGACAGAATCCCATAATCTTAATAAAGTCGCATTTTACATGCACAATGACTCCAGGACTTCTCTATAAATATAGAGGCTCGTCCAAAACCATAAAAGGGTAGGTTAATACACAACTCAAGAGTTCAAAACACATATTTTAGAGAGATCCAAAGAGAAATATTGAAGAGAAAAAATAAGAGACGAAAACGGTGACGTCCGAAGACGAAGGGATTCGATTCGGGTTTAATCTTCTGGTTTCTTTCTTTAACTCTAATGATTTCTATTAGATTCATGATCATGCTTTCATTGTTTTATTATTTGGTCATGAACTAACTCTATTATTCTAGATGATGATGTAGCCAATGCCTGAACCTATATGTTATTTGTCAATTTGATTTTTATGAAGTTTTAATTCAGTTTATTTATATTATCTTGTGTTTAATGCTTCTAGTTTGTTACCATAAATTGAGATGATGCATGTTTAGAATCTGGCACTCGGGAGAGGGGATTTTGAATAGAATCTAGAGAATATAACCTAGGAGATTTGTAAAGTTCGGGAGAATATATAATCCCTTTAAAGTCGTTAACAAAGAATCACAAAGCGTAATAAGTTGTTAATTATTAGATTTTTATAGGGATATCGAAGTCTGTAATTGATAACATATTCACTCGGCACTCGGGAGAGGGAGCTAGAATAACTTAGGATTCTTGACTTATAAACAATGCAACTGAATAAGAATTGAATGGCATAATAGATACATAGGGGATATTGTAGGGGTTTTATTACGAAAATCCGGTAACGCAGCGGAATCACGGAAAATCAAAATTTTCCGATTTCAAAAATTTTCTTGGATCAATTAAATAAACTTATTTATTTAATTACCCAATTATCAAATTCTGAAAAATTACACAAGAAATCAAATTTCTTGGTAATTACTGAATTACCCAAATACTTTGCAAATTGATCATTTTAGTCCTAAAATTGTCAAATACAATTTTGGATGATTCTAAATCATTTCTAAAATGATTTCCAACATGTCCAACACATCAAAATCAGATTGCAACAAAATCCCCAATTGTCGAACACATCCAGAAATTTTCAGTTTTTGCAATTTGGTCATTTTTGTTCAAAACATGTCAAGATCAAATCCAATCAACTCAAAAATTAATATGCATCATATACACACCATAATACATCACATATATGAAAAGCCCCAAATTTGGAAAGGGTTAACAACCATAATTTTACAATTTCTTCAAATTGACAAATCTTACCAAATCCATTAAATTCATCACTTTAATTCAAACTTTACCACACCAATCAAGTCTCACCATCATGAAACAACTGAAGAATAATTCTAGGTCATCAATGAGTGGCTTAGAAACTCTAGAATGACAACATGATTATCAAATAATCAAAAGTAAGCCATTGAAACCATTTCAAGTTTACTTTATAACCATACATACATACATCTTTCAAACAAGTTCACAACCAATTAAAACACAAACTATAAGTGTAGAGATAACATCCTAGCAACACATGTTGAAGTTAAGCATGTTAGAAATATTTTCTATGTTGGAAGATTTAAAGAAAAATTTATAGAGTAAAGAAATTTTGAAGCTTTTCTTTTTGTTCTTCAAGCTTTTCTTTCAACTCTTTTGAATTTGTTTTGGTAACTTATGAATCCTTAACCTAATAAAATGAAACAAAATAATACATACCTCCACCAAATTCCTTGGCCGAAAGTTGTATACTTTATAATATCTAGATATTATTTTTGTTTCATTTAATTTTGCTTTATCAACTTGCAACTTGATCATTACACCTTTAATGAATATTCAACAAGTCAACAAAAGCAACTAAAGGCATTTCCAAAAAAAAAAAATCAAAACTAAAGATATTTATATTTTTTAATTAATTTAATTATTTAACAATTAAATAATTATTTAAATATAAATATTTTAAATATATGTATAATATTTACTTTAAATATCCAAATACATATATATTTATGATATAAGTCAAATATCACAATTTGACATTTAATTAATGTGTATTTAAAAAAATATATCATTAAATACAAATACACAATAATTAGGAAATGACTATTAGGTCTCATCGCATGTATTTTTCGTTTAACTTTTAAATCACTTATAAATCATCAGTATTATTCATAAAAGTTGCCCTAGTGCTCTACGAGTATATTTCACTAGTGAGACTCTATAGATTCAAGCATATCCGTCACGAAATCCAATTTCGTGTCCATAATTTACCCACCCGTAAATTATGACGACCACAGATAAACTCGCTGAATCACACAGGTCGAGGTCATGTCATATGTATAGTTCCTCTGTCACATGTATCCGAATATATCCCAGAGATATAGATGTAAACGTCAAATCTCTATAGGGACAATCTCGTCGACGTCTCTATTAGCAATCTCTAAAAGAAAACTTAGAACTCACTTCTAAAGTATACCACGGGCCCATGGTTTTTATCTGATTGCTAATCATATATGGACTACCTATGCGCTGTACACAGAACTGACGAATCATATCTCGACACACACAGGACACCATGAGGATCTGTCTACACCCAAAGAACAGATGAAGGTCTGATCTGAATAGATCGGTGACGTGACTTCCATCTAAGTGTGGAAGATGTCTCATGTGCCCATAGTGGTATCTCAAGTCGAAGAATCACAAATGTTACTCAACCCGATAAGATTCTTATTGACGTTGGTGTACCATCCATTAAGAATCTTCGGTGAGTCGTTCAATGTTTATCCATTATAAACACCTACACGTCTATACGAGTCTCCAAGACTCATGGTTCATTGAGAAACCATTGGAATCATATATTCCAGTATTCGACATGTACCGATCTCAACGAGTTTACTTTACTGACCAATTAGTGTAAACATTGACCAAAAACTGTCTGAGAATGACAACGCCATGATACAACTCAATGTCAGTTGCGACACTTTTGCAACTGTATCATGACTAATCATCATAAGGTTTATTATGTCTTTACCATATAAGAAGATATATTATATTATAGAAACTGCTCATTTTATTCATAATAAAACGTTTACAATAGTATTTTCAAGAAAATACAATGGGAAATTGGCGCTCTGAGCACCAACCCCAACAAAATCTCCCACTTGCTCTAGTGCCAATATCGATTGTATCTAATACCCACCGACTCCACATGTTTATCAAATAACTTCGAAGGTATGGCCTTCGTAAGCGAGTCTGCTACATTATCTTCACTCGGTACCTTGCATACGATAATATCCCCTCACGACACAATCTCCTGAATGATG
Source organism: Zanthoxylum bungeanum (assembly GCA_019454045.1). NCBI lineage: Eukaryota > Viridiplantae > Streptophyta > Magnoliopsida > Sapindales > Rutaceae > Zanthoxylum > Zanthoxylum bungeanum. The sequence goes on from SKCR01025194.1 coordinate 123,053, forward strand.
TGGTACTTGCATTCCACATGCTTCGACTTCTGATGCGCCATCGGTTCATTTGCTTGCGCAATGGCTCCAGTATTATCACAGTAAATGGAATCAAATTCTCGATACTTGGGATAACTCCCAATTCTGTGATAAAGTTGCTAATCCATACAACTTCCTTTGCAGCTTCAGAAGCTATAATATATTCCGCCTCTGTGGTGGAATCTTCTGTTGACCTCTGTTTGGAACTCTTCAAGCAAATTGTACCTCCATTAAGGGTAAAGACGAATCCAGATGTAGACTAGACTTTCTATCATCGAGATCCGATTGGAAGTCGGAATCCATATACCCATTAACTTGCAGTTCACTTCCTCCATATATAATCAACTTATCCTTAGTACCTTTAAGATACTTCATGATATGTTTAATGGCCATCCAATGGTCATTTCCTGGATTAGACTGATATCTACTGGTTACGCTAACAGCGAAACTGATATCAGACCTAGTACATAACATGGCATACATTATGCTACCCAAACATGAAGCATAAGGTTGGTTAGACATTCTAACCTTCTCATTTTTTGTTTGTGGACTCATCTTTCTTGAAAGATGAATCTCATGTCTGAACGGTATATTTTCTTTCTTACAGTTACCAAAATTATATCGTTCCAAGATCTTATGTATGTACATTGATTATGATAACCCAATCAGCTTCCTCTCTCTATCTCTATAGAGTTTTATGCCTAAAACATATGAAGTTTCTCACAGGTCATTTATGGAGAAATTCTCACAGAGGTAAGCTTTGACGCCTTGCATCATCCCAATATCATTCCCAATGATTAGGATGTCATCAATATAGAGGACTAAAAATACAACCATGCTCCCACTAGCCTTCTGATACACATAGGATTTTTTCGAATTCTTGAGAAAACCAGACGATCTAATAATCTCGTCGAATCGAAGATTCCAACTTCGTGAAGCTTGTTTAAGTCCATAAATGAACTTTTTAAGCTTACATATCATACCCGAGTTCTCGCTGGATGCAAAACCTTACGACTGTTCCATATAGATTTCCTCATCAAGAAATCCATTTAGAAAAGTTGTTTTGACATTCATTTGCCAAATCTCGTAGTCATGATACGCAGCTATAGAAAACAAAATCCTAATAGACTTAAGCATTGCAACTGGTGAAAAAGTTTCATCGTAGTCGACGCCAGGTCGCTGCGAGTAACCTTTTGCTACCAATCGGGCATTATAGGTTTCAACCTTTCCATCAGGCCCGCGCTTCCTCTTGTAAACCCATTTACAACCGATAGGAACAATTCCTTCAGGAAGTGGAACCAAGTCCCAAACTTGATTCTCATGCATTGAGTCTAACTCAGATTTCATGGCACTTTGCCACTTCACGGAGTCGATGTTCAACATCGATTCTCTATAGGTAAAAGGATCAGTCTCTTCAACTAAGAGAACATCGAGACTCTTTTCTTGTATTAAATACAAGCGTTCAGGAGGTCTAGATACCCTTTGTGACCTACGGAGTGTGTGTGTTGAAGGTTCTTCATCTACTTGAACTTCAAGTTCCTCCGTTGGTTCGTTGTTTTCATGTTGGACTTCATCAAGTTCAACCTGTCTATGATTACCACCTTCTGACAAAAATTCTACTTATAGAAATTTTGCGAAGCGAGCTACGAACACATTTCGATGCTCGCTATCATAGAATAAATATCCCTTCGTATTCGAAGGATATCCAACAAACCTAAACTTTTGCCCTCGATGCGAAAACTTATCTTGTTGAGCCATCCTGACATAGGCATGACAACCCCAAACCTTAATATAATTAAGATTTGGTCTCCTACCGGTCCATATCTTATATGGAGCGTAGGAACAGATTTTGAAGGAATCTTATTCAAAAGATGTGCAGCTGTTAAAAGAGAGTAGCCTCATAAGTAATAGGGCAAATCTGTAAAACTCAACATAGATTGGACCATATCCAATAAAGTCCGATTTCTTATCTCAGACACTCCATTGTGTTGTGGAGTACATGAAGGAGTATATTAAGCGAAGATCTCATTCTCCTTCATATAATCCATGAACTCACTACTTATATATTCTTCGCCTCGATCAGATCGAAGGCATTTAATATATTGACCGGTCTATTTTTCTATTTCATTTCGGAACTCTTTGAACTTTTCAAAGGTTTCCGATTTATGTCGCATCAGATAGACATAACCGTACCGTAACAGATCATCGGTAAAGGTCATGAAGTACGAATAACCACTGTGAGCAGTCTGACTTAGTGGACCACATACATCAGAATGTACGAGTTCCAGTAAGTTAGTGGCGCGGTGTCCAACACCAGAAAATGGGGTTTTGGTCATCTTACCCTGAATACACGATTCACAAGTTGGATAGGGTCAATGGTGAGATCTGATATCAAACCATTCCTAACCAATTGGGTAAGGCGTTTAACGCCTATATGACCTACCCTCATATGCCAGAGTTCAGTATTATTAACAACATGTAAACTACGTTTATTAATCTCAGTATTCAAAATATCTTTAGAAGTATGCGATGTGTAATAACTATGCTCATTTTGACAACAGATGATCTGAATATTACGTTTATCATATAAATACAAAGAACAGTTCTTAATATTAATATGATAACCTTATGTATCTAATACAAAAATAGATATAATATTTGCTACATATCCTGGTACAACGTAGCAATCATACAACAAAAGATTCCCATTCGGCAATGGGATCTCGCATACTCCCACTGCAACTGCATCCAGAGAGTCTCCACTCCCAAAGCGCAACTGCATCTCTCCAGGCTTTAGTTTCTTACTTTCCTTCAGCACCTGCAATGAATTACAAATGTGAACAGGACAAGCATAATCCAAAATCCAGCTGGATGTAACAGCTTCACAAGCTAGTGAGATATCAATAATTGGAAAAATAAATGTACCTGATGTAGATACTCTCTCATTCCTTATCTGGGCAATATAGTCGGGACAGTTCCTTTTCCAGTGCCCGACTTTGCTGCAGTGATGGTATTTGTCTTCAGAAGCCATATTGGGATTTGCTATCTTTCCTTGCGGTGGAGGACCGAATCTTCTTCTTCGTTTTCGCCTTATTTCCCTTTGTCCAGGCGCGGCAATAAGCAGATAGTGAAGTAGGTTTCGAAGGGCGAGTCGGTACTCACTTCCTTAGGTCCTCTTCCGCTGTGATCAGCATCCTATGCAGTTCATGGTAGGAACAAATAATCTCATTCATGTTGAAATACATCACGAATTGGCGATATGAAGCGGGAGCAAACCAAGAATGACACTCCTACCGAGAATGTCATTCAGAGGGAGATTATGTTGCCTCAGTTGTTCGATCAAATCGATCAAGTGAAGAACATGCGAGCTCACAGCTTGCCCCTCGTCCAGTCGCGTATGGAACACTTCCATCGCAACTTTATGAACAACAATTTGTTCTTGGTTCATATACGATTCTCTTAATCACATCATCATACTATACGCATCTGTTATGCCATAATATTATTTCTTGAGTCCCGGTGCCAGTGAACTTAAGATATATGATTTAACTTTTAAATTATCATCTTTCCAAGCTTGGAAAACTTGGTGTTCCTCAGGTGTTGCATCCTCAAACACAGCAAGGGGCAGCGGACCATCGAGTACATATCCCAACTTTTCGGAATCAAGGACAATCCTTAAATCCAAATCCCAATCGGTGAAGTTCTCAGCGCCTTTAAGTTTGTTCATATCCAACATACGCGCAAACGGATTAGTCGATTGTGCCACCATCGCAAATCTATAATATAGATTATGAAAAACGGTTAGCAGAAATTAAGCAGTTTCATATAATATCAAAAGCATTAACTAGATCATGGATTTTTAATCTAAAAATGCCCCTCCCACTAAATCATGCAATAGTAATCCCCAAACAGAATTCAAAGATTTAATAATTAAATTAAATACAAATAGTGAAAGGTGGATCCCATGAATATATTTCAGCTCACAGCTTTGGCACGTTCTCGCCTACGTATATTCATCAAGTAGACAACTCCTTGTCAATCACTAAATAGTGACTCATGGGTTTCCGGTCCTGGTCGTTTCTCGTTGTGACAGCTTTGGCACATTCACAAGGAGTCTTACCAAGGTTAAACTCGTCAATGATAAACTCAAGCTACTTGTGTGACCCTGACAGCTTTGACACGTTCAGGATTCCGCTTTCGCTTGAATTTATCTAGTATCTGATATACATCCGGCATAAATAAATTTCTATCGGCTACACCCTCACAGCTTTGGCACGATCTCAGATGTAGCCACAGAAAATATCCATAAACCGTATTGACAAGACGAACCATGTAACATGCATCAAATACATAATTAACATAAACCTTATTAATTAGGGATTTTCTGCAAAAGATATTTTTTACTTTATTTAATCAAATTAAATAAACACATGCATGCATAAAGTAAATATTAAATTAAACATTTAATTTAAAAGGCATAATCATATTAGGGTGTCCAGAATCAGACTCGCTCTGATACCATTTTGTAGGGGTTTTATGGCGAAAATCTGGTAACACATGGGAATCGCGGAAAATCAAAATTTTCGATTTCAAAATTTTTCTTGGATCAATTAAATAAAATATTTATTTAATTACCCAATTATCAAATTCTGAAAAATTACACAAGAAACCAAATTTCTTGGTAATTACCGAATTGCCCCAATACTTGCAAATTGATCATTTTAGTCCTAAAATTGTCAAATACAATTTTGGATGATTCTAAATCATTTCCAACATGTACAACACATCAAAATAAGATTCCAACAAAATCCTCAATTTTTCCCTAATTGTCGAACACACCCAGAAATTTTCAGTTTTTAGAATTTGGTCTTTTTTTTGTTCAAAACATGTCAAGATCAAATCCAATCAACTCAAAAATTAATATGCATCATATACACACCATAATACATCACATATATGAAAATCACCAAATTTGGAAAGGGTAAGAACCCTAATTTTATAATTTCTTCAAATTGATAAATCTTACCAAATCCATTAAATCCATCACTTTAATTCAAACTTTACCATACCAATCAAGTCTCACCATCATGAAACAACTGAAGAACAATTCTAGGTCATCAATGAGTGGCTTAGCAACTATATAATGGCAACATGATGATCAAATAATCAAAAGTAAGCCATTGAAATCATTTCAAGCTTACTTTATAACCATACATGCATACATCTTTCAAACAAGTTCACAACCAATTAAAATACAAACTATAAGTGTAGAGACAACATCCTAGCAACACATGTTGAAGTTAAGCATGTTAGAAATATTTTCTATGTTGGAAGATTTAAAGAAAAACTTACAAAGTCAAGAAATTTCCAAGCTTTTCTCTTTGTTCTTCAAACTTTTCTCTCAACTCTTTTGTATTTGTTTTGGTAACTTATGAACCCTTAACCTAATAAAATGAAACAAAATAATATATACCTCCACCAAATTCCTTGGCCGAAAGTTGTATACTTTATAATATCTAGATATTATTTTTGTTTCATTTAATTTTACTTTATCAACTTGCAACTTGATCATTACACCTTTAATGAATATTCAACAAGTCAATAAAAGCAACTCAAGGCATTTCCAAAAAAATAAATATCAAAACTAAAGATATTTATATTTTTTAATTAATTTAATTATTTAACAATTAAATAATTATTTAAATATAAATATTTTAAATATATGTATAATATTTACTTTAAATATCCAAATACATATATATTTATGATATAAGTCAAATATCACAATTTGACATTTAATTAATGTGTATTTAATAAAATCTATTATTAAATACAAATACACAATAATTAGGAAATGACTATTAGGTCTCATCGCATGTATTTTTCGTTTAACCTTTAAACGACTTATAAATAATCAGTATTATTCTTAAAAGTTGCCCTAGTGCTCTACGAGTATATTTCACTAGTGAGACTCTTTAGATTCAGGCATATCCGTCACAAAATCCAATTTCGTGTCCATAATTTACCCACCCGTAAATTATGACGATCACAGATAAACTTTTCGAATCATACAGGTCGAGGTCATGACATATGTATAATTCCTCCGTCACAGGTATTCGGATATATCTCAGAGATATAGATGTAAACGTCAAATCTATATAGGGACAATCTTGTCGGCGTCTCTATTAGCAATCTCTCAAAGAACACTTAGAACTCACTTCTAAAATGTACCACGGGCCCATGGTTTTTATCTGATTGCTAATCATATATGGACTACCTATGCTCTGTACACATAATTGACAGATCCTATCCCGACACACACAAGACACCCTGAGGATCTGTCCATACCCAACGAATAAGCAGAGGTCTGATCTGAATAGATCGGTGACGTGACTGCCATCTAAGTGTGGAAGATGTCTCATATGCCCACAGTGGTATCTCAAGTCGAAGAATCACAAATGCTACTCAACCCGAGAAGATTTTTATTGACGTTGGTGTACCATCCATTAAGAATCTTCGGTGAGTCGTTCAGTGTTTATCCACTATAAATACCTACACATCTATACGAGTCTCCAAGACTCATGGTTCATTGAGAAACCATTGGAATCATATATTCCAGTATACGACATTTACCGGTCTCAACGGGTTTACTTTATTGACCAAGTAGTGTAAACCTTGACCAGAAACTGTCTGAGATCAATGTTAGTTGCGACGCTTTTACAATTGTATCATGACTAATCATCCTAAGGTCTGTTACGTCTTTACTATATAAGAAGATATACTATATTATAGAAACTGCTCATTTTATTCATAATAAAACGTTTACAATAGTATTTTCAAGGAAATACAACGGGGAATTGGCGCTCTGAGTACCAACCCCAACAGATAGCTAGGTGAAATCATATTCTAGAATTTCTCTCATATTAGTTTCTCTTAATTGGACTTTTTAATATCTTGTTTATTTAGTTTTTTAATCTAAATTTAGTTGATTTCTAAATAAAGTTAGGTTTACCAATTATAGTACTTAGTGTGAGTTGAATACAATCCACGTGGGTTCGACACTCTTTCACTTATTTTTACTAAAACTTGACACCGTACACTTGCAGTATGATATAAAATATAACAACAGATCTCATAGCCCCAACATTTTAATTTATTATTGCAGTTCAATTTAAAATTATTCATCACTTCAAACAATTCAGTCTTTTTATTTTCACTTGAATTATTATTTTATTTTACTAAATCTATTCCTTGTGGATCGATCCCGAACTTACTGGGTTATTTTATTACTTCGACACTCTTATACTTGGGAGTAAGGATCCACTTTGTGAGTGTGTCAAAGAGTATAAAATAACTTATAAGTATTATAGTGCGAGTATAATTTATCTTATAAACTTATTAAACTTTATACCAAACACTACATAAATAACTTCAAAGTATTATGGATAGTTGAAATCATATTATATAAGAGGGTATGGTGAGAGAGAAATAAGGGGGCGTTAGATGTTTTTTTATCGATTTCTTTAGCAATAATAGTATTAGTGTGAATGTACAAATGTTTGGTATCGGTTAATATAAATCTCAATATACAGACATAGTAGAGTTTGTGAGTGAATATTCAATGTTTTATAATATTATTATGGTAGTTCAATTTTTGATGTAATAATCTCTGACAAAACTACATGTGAAATTGATTACCATGTTACATGGTTGTAACATGGTGCATTATAATGGTAGTTCAATTTTTGATGTAATAATCTCTAACAAAACTACAAGTGAAATTTATTACATGTTACATGGTTGTAACATGGTTTATTCCATGTTACAAACATGTAACATGGTTATCAATTTCGCATTAAGGTATTGGATTCGAATCCAAATAGTGCATTTTTTGTAAGAGTCTGAGACAATCAGAGGTTTTATCTGCTCTGCTTAAGCCTATAAGTGGTGGTTTGGCGGTGAGATTTCCAACCAATGACGTATCCAGAAAATCAAGTCAGTGGGGGCAAAGTTATGAAAAATAAATATAAATAAAAAACATACAAAATATTTATATCTATATTGATATGTGAATATTTTATACATTACAATTGTCCACGACGTGGTTTCATATTTTGAAAACTTTGCATGATAGTTTCATTATCAATGCTCCTAAATACATATTTTTCTATATATGTAACTAAATTATCATTCATCCATTAATATCCCATCCTGTTGCGTACTCTAATCTTCACAATATTCATAGCTGAAAATACTCTCTCTACAGTGGCAGTGGCAACATGTAAAGTTAAAACTAATGTTAAAAGTAAGTAAACTAGTGGATACACCTTATCCTTTTCAGTTTGAATCAACATTGTTGCAAGATAACCAATCATATTCAATTTCGAAAACTCAACACTAGAACACATATCTATAATATAGGTATCAAGTTGACCATCTAGTACGAGAAGCTCTATTGAAGAGAAATATGTGGGATAAAATTGAGCAAGAAGAACTAGATTTTGTTTATTGAATTAGGAGAATGAATCGCATGGACTAAGGGAAGCTAAACAAAGAAGCAACTCGATGTTTGTCTCATTAAAATGATTGTTAAGCTCTTGAAGTTAGGCATCTAAAACCACATAAAATAATTCAACCCGATAATGATGCAAGTTGATAGTTTTTTTAACTTTACGCCTTGAACGACCTCGAGTTATAAATATGTCATCTATATTTGGCACATCAATGTTATATGCATCACAAAAAGAGACAACTTGACTAAATAAATAATCACATCCAATCTCTTTCATCATTTGCAAGTTATTTTTATATAATCTAACTAACTTCATAGCATTCACAATATCTTGATATTTTCTTTGCAATGCTAATGAAAATTCATTTGTCAATAATAATATATTTTTCATCAAATATAAATTCAAATGATTGCATTGAACCTAAAAGATTACTTGTCTCACATTTTTGTTCACGAGTTGCTCCATCTTCGACATTCATCTCAAGGATATTAATTATGGATTGAAACATGGTAATGATGCTAAGTAAAGTTTCATAATGTGAACCCCAACGTGTATCACCAAATCGCTTCAAGTTAGTCTCTTGATTGGGCCCTTGCTCACTTGAATTTTCGTCATTAGAAATTACTTTTACAATTTTCTAAAGCTTATTTCTCTCTAAGAACATCACATCGCTTACATGAGTCTCCAACAAAATTCACCACATTAGCAATTATATTGAAGAAAGATTGAATTTCAACATTATTTTTTGCCACGGCCATAAGAGTTAATTGAAGTTGGTAAGCAAAACAATGAACATAATAAGCACATGCATTCTCTTTTAAAATAAGTGTCTTGAGAGCATTCGATTCACCTTGCATATTACTAGCCCTGTCATATTCAATCAATGTTTAGAAAATAAGTTGTCAATTGCTTCTTCATTGACAAAGCGGTGGTACTAGTAACATGCTTAATACCAATGAAATATTCAACTACATACCCACTTTTCTTCATATACCGTAAAACAATAGCAATTGCTCCTTTTTTGATACATCACGAGATTCATCAATTAAAACTGAAAAGAATGTTTCACCCATATCTTGAAGAATGACATTTGTTGTTTCAATTGAAGCCACATGTATATTTTTTTTTTTTATATATTTGGTGATGTCGACAAGTCATTTTGTGGAGCATTATGGAAAGTTACAACTCTAACATCGTCATTGTGGCTAGCTAGAAACTTTAAAAGCTCAAGAAAGTTACCTCAATTAATTGAATTATTTGATTCATCATGCCCATGAAATGCAAGTCCTTATTGCAAAAGGAAACGAACACACTCAACTATTGCATTCAACCTTATACGGTATACATATTGATCTTGATCTGAATGTTTATCAAAGAAATTTTGGATGTGTTGATTTTGTCTCAACAATGCATCACATTTAAGCATAGCATAGTTATGATCACTTTTAGGACCTCCAACATGCATCATTAATCTTTCTTTCTTCTTCCAATTCCTAAAGTCATCACCAACAAAAGTTTCACCTCCTTCTTGGTCACCATTTTCCGGTTTGAAAAGATAGCAATAAAGATAATATAATGCATCTTTACTAATGCTATATTCCAACTAATTAACATGATCATCATACCAAGACTTCACAAATATTCTCTCATAGTTTCCAAATTTTATAGTAGGAAAATTATAATTTCTTCGTTGACAAGGACCATTGCATAGATATTGTAACATCCCGGGTTATTATAGCGAGTTGCGTGAATTTTATTTTCCGCGCGTGAGGCCGCGTCTAAACGCGAAATAAATTTTAGTGTATAATGGGGACTTTTATAGAGAAATTAATTATAAGGCAATAATTATAAATTGAGGGACCAAATTGAAATTTGTCACCAAATACAAATAAAACCTAGAAATTTCTACACACTCACACTTTGCACATAAACACGTGTGTGACACACAAAATTAAAATAATACACACACACGCGCATTGGACACACACACACACATAGTCACGGTAAGAAGCAGAACAGAGAGAATAATCGAGAGAGGTAGAGAGAGACCGAGAGAGAGAGACCAGGAGGGAGGAGGAACTCCGGCGACGTTGGCTGAGCCCTGATCGCCGACGAATCTCCGGCGAGCTCACGACGTTTGGATCAGCGAGCAGAGGCTGAGCAAAGACTAAAAGCAGAAACAGCGAGAGAGAAGCCGAAGCTGACCAGAGAAGCAGCAGTCGTGAGGTAACAAAGGAAGAAGAAGAAGAGGGATTTGGACTTTGGAGTTCCGATTTCATGCCTGGAGGCATAAGTAAGTACACTATGTGATGATAATCTTGAGTCTTGATTGAAATTGATGATCTAGGGGGTTTTGGGTAAATCTCGTATTTGGGTGAGATAATGAATTGGATACGTATTAAAGGTAATCTAGATTTTGTTTTGTGTTTAATATTGGAGGAAGTTAACAATATTAAAAGAATTGTAAAATCTGGAAATTTTGGCATGACCCTAGAAATTAGGGAAAAATTGACTATATGATGAATTGATGTTTGAACAGTTATATATGTGTAATTGAAATTTGGAATTAAGTTAAAATGAAATTCTGAAAATATGTATATATGTATGTGTTCAACAGTAGTAGCAAAAATAATGAAGGTAATGAAGATAGTAGGAATAGAAACGGTATTTGTAGTAATGGCAGTAGCAGTAGTGTAGTGGAGAAAAAAGAAACAAATATGGTAACAGTGGAGATAGAGGAGAGGGTAGCAGTAGAATTGGTAGTGGTATGAATTCATTTGCTGGTTAGTGTCATGGTTTATGTGTGTTAATATGAAAGTGATTTTGATGATTAAAGCTGGAAATTAAGAATTAAGATTTGGTTGATGCTAGGGTGAGCTGTTTGTTAATTTGTTTTAAACGTAGAAGGATACAAAAACAAGAACACGAGTACATACATAGATAAGCATAAGCATATATATATAGTATGTAAGTATATGGTTTACAAGTATTTTGATGCATGTTTAAGTGAGCATAGAGTATATGTGTAATTAGAATTGTGTATGACAATGATTATGTGTATGTGATTTGGAATCCTGGTTTTACGTGTGAGTATCCATACTTTGGGAATTTAATACGATAGAGAAGTTGAAGAATTTGTAATTTCAGTTTATATACATAGATTGATGTAGCATCAGTGCTTTGAATGTGATTACAAATATAAGTATAGAATTAGTAAGATAGTATGAAAAATATATGCATATGTACATTGTTGGTAGTATAAATGTATGATAAAATATATATGTTTTAGTGTAAGCAAAGCATACTGATGACATTATGAACCTATATATTATAAGATCATTATAGATGGAAGTATGTAAGATTAGAATCCGTACATCATTAATTTACGAGTATGCATGAATATGTACATGTACATGTATGACATTATAAGAAAACATGGCTAAGGTAGAAAGAAGCATGAGAAAGCATATGAATATGTGTGTGTTAAAATTTTCAGCAGTTGAGCAAAAGTTAAGAATGTTTTCAAAGATTCAAAATGTTTTAAAGAAAAGTTTCAGATGTTTTTGAAAGACTATATATTTCAGGAAAATGTTTTTACAGTTCTGAGATATAGTATATGGTTTTATGTTTTTCGGGGCATGAGGTAAAAACTCACCCCAGTATGTAACTTGAGATTCAGTTGGAATTGACGGATACTTTGGAATTGACGGATTCAGAGACATGTGCACATGTTGAGGACTGAGGGGACGCTCTCAGATCCTCCAGATGGGCTAGGGGGACGGCGATACGTAACGCCCCTAGACCCCAGTTTGAGCTTGGGTGGTAGCATAGATTCGCGCCCCCAGCTCCAGTTTGTGGCTTGGGGGACGGCGATACGTAACGTCCCAAGACCACCAGTTTCAGGGCAAGTATGGCATGCTTTGGGGGACGGCGATACGTAACGCCCCCATGCGTCAGTTTTTCAGCAGACACTCAGATATCATTTTTTCAGAAAAGGAGTTTTGAAATAACAGATTTTCAGAAAATAATTTTCAGAGACACAGAACTCGGAGAAAGGTTTCAGCTTTCAGATACAGATTTTAGTTTACAGATATAGTTTTCAGAAAGAGCTTTTAGAAAAGAAAGTTTTCAGAAATAACAGTTTTATTTAAGATTCAGAATTTTAAAGCAGAAACCAGTTTTTAAGTAAAGTTTTCAACATAGAATTTTCATAAAGATTTCAGAAAGCATTTTCTAAAAGCATAATATGTTAAAGTAGAGTATAATTTACAAGTCATGCATATGAATCATACATTCTAGTAATTCATCTGAGATGCATATAGTTGATGTTAATGCATTATAGCACTAATACATTCACATGAAAGTTTTTCAGAAAAAGGTTTTAAAGTAATAGTTCATAAAAGCATGACATGATTGCATCGAAATGTATATATGGTTAATATTTGTGCGTGACATGTTTATATAGAAGTAACATTTTGCAAAATACTAGTGCAAGATAACATGATTTTATTTAAAGGTATATATGTTAATGATGATTGTATGAGTTGTATGTTTACTTAGAAAGAACATATTGTAAAGATGCTAGAACATGATGATACGATAACATATGTATATAGATGGTTGGTGATAGTGGATTAAATATTTAACAGAAATAGAATTTTAGTATAACCGATTTGATGATATTTCAAGATAGTAAAACAAAGAAAGTTATTATAATTATCTAATCCAGACTAGCTCAGAGTATACAGAAAGGTACATAGAGGAATCAGAGTAGTGCAGCAGAAGTGTGATGGATCTTATCTGTTAATTAGTAAAGTAGAACTTGATGTATTGATATGAGTGATTAAAATGGATAAAAGTTATATGGCTAAATCAGACTTGTAAATATTTGCATGGTCATATAGACGGTTTAGGTTAGTACAGAAAAAAGATTCAGACTTTGCATGTGTTTGATGCTCAAGGAATGAGCATAGTTACTTACTGAGTCTTATGACTCACACCCCAACAGTGTTTGAGTTTTGCAGGTTGGTGACCTAATCGGTCAACCACAGTCTTCAGAGCTTGAGGAGCCGAGTAGCAGCGTTGCAGTCAACCAGTCACCAAGTCTTGGGAAAGTCGAGTCTTGTGTATAGGTTGAGTTTAAAAGTTGTGTATTTGAGTATTGATGAGACGTGCTGAGCACGGGTGTTTTTGTTGTAAAAGTTTTTGTATATTCGTATTTTCGGGCACGGAGCCCTGGTTGTATTATGTCTTTATGTCTGCATCGCATTTTAGTTGGGCCCTTAGATTGCATTAATGTTGAGATGCCGGCCTGAGGCTTAGATTTTATGTTTATGTTGTATATGGATGCTGGCTATAGGCCATGTTGCATGATGTTGCGAATACAACATGCCGAAATTTTTCTAGAATCAGACGCTTATGGAGATGGGTTTAGCCTGTCTCCTGCCGGTAACATTGCTGCTAAAACGAGATGTTACAGATATGCTCTTCGAACTTGATCTTGAATATTTGGATGGTAATCTAAAATTCGAGGTTGAAGACCGGGATCCGTATGAAGATTTGAAAAAATAGTTTCTACATCATTTTCTTTGGAAACCTCAATAATTCCCTCCAAAGAAGACACTTTTTCTTTTGAATAATCATCACTTCTTTGTAATTTCTTTGAAGAAGTTGAAACTTTTTCCTTTGAACTATCATCAGTTGATGATGAAAGTTTTGAGTCTTCCTTAAAATATTTCTTTATAACTGTTTCAAAATTAAATTTGTAGTCTATTAGAAAAAACTGATATAAAAATAAAACATTAATGGATCTAATATAAATAATTTAGTGAATAAATTTATAGAACATTATATCCATAAATTGTAAGTTTCATAATACAAGCATAAATGTAATTGAAAAAAATCTATATTATAAAGCACAATGGTGTTGGAGGAAAGAGAGTGCATCCAACGGCTCTCTTTATGTGGTTTAATTAACGGCTCAGATCATTTCATTGGTAATTGGAGGAAAGAGAGTGAATTGATTGATGGAAAGGGTCAAAATTTTCAAATTTTCAAATAAAAAAATAGAAAGTTAAAATAAAATCATTTAATACTGTAACACCGTGCCGTAGGCACGGGCCAAATACTGTAACACCGTGCCGTAGGCACGGGCATCATTTAATTAAAAAATAAAATCATTTAATTCTGTAACACCGTGCCGTGCCGTAGGCACGGGCATCATTTAATTAAAAAATAAAATAATTTAATTCTGTAACACCGTGCCGTAGGTACGGGCCAAATACTGTAACACCGTGCCGTAGGCACGGGCAAAAACTAGTATATCTATAAAACCAAACCTAAGCTTAAAATATTTATCTATAATGAATTAATATTCCAAACAAATTCAAGGCTATTTACTAATTGCAATCAAAATTTCTATCAAAATTTCAATCAAAATTTATAATTTCCCTAAAAAGACCGCGAATAAAGATTTTTTAAAAAAAAAAAGGAAAACACAAGCTGCCAAATCCTACGACAGCTTTTCCTACCCTTTCCCTTATTTGCTTCTCTATTCTCAAGTCTCAACTCAACCAAACGAATCTCTTCCCTTTCTTCTCTTTTCCCCACGCTTCCACTAAAATATCACAAAAAATTATTATAAATTTAGTAAATGATTACTCTGTTTTTTAAACTTGAAACATTTTCCACACTCATGGAGAAAACGAAAAACTTTTTCATCTGGATGATCAATCTTTTTACCTTAACACATCTTTCAGAAATTGATACCCTTTTCATATGCTCAAGTTTTTGAATATCTCTTGAATAAAAAACATCATTTTGAAAGCAGATTCAAAAAAACCAAAAAAACGTCAACGTTCAATCAAAACCCATTAAAATTGTAAAATTCCAAAACCCATTTTTTTACTTTATATGAAAATGCCAACTTTTACCTTTATTTTCGCGTTAACGATTCTGGTACTGTTGTCCACTTTTCATAACTCAGTTGCCGGTTTACTTTCTGAATCGGAGGGCTGTTTTTACTCCTCTCCCAAGCAGTGTGGCGTTCAGGTATGGCTGGTTTTGATGGAAGTGTCTGCTGTCGATTCAGTTTCAGGGGCTTTAGTTTTATTGGTTTTGGCTGTTTATGGTTGGGCTTCTTGGTTTGTTCTTCATTTATGGGGCATGTTGCCTGTCCAGTTTGTTCGTTTGGGCTGGTTGATTGGGCTCTGGGTTTTTGTTCAGTTGCTAGGCTGGCTGCATCTTCTTCATTTATCTCGGGCTGATTATGGGTTGTAATTTATTTTAAAAAATCTTAAATTTTTATGGGGACAGTTCAATATCTCCGCCACTGTTTCCAACGATTTTAAAAAAAAAAAACATTGTTCATTCTCTAGATCAATCAGACATCTGTATGAGCCAATCTAATAGAGAGGTTCTTGTTTCTTAGTTTATATTTAAATAAATTCTAATAGATATGATGTCAGTGTTTTTTTTAACGAAGTTTTTGTTCTGTTGTTATTTTCGCCTTTTTCGTACATTAAATTTGTGTTAATGGGTACGGGTTGTTTAGTATTATTTAATTTTCTATATTGCAAATCATAGATTATTTGGGAGAACCATGAGAAATAAGGGTGTGTCAAATCATTTGATGGTAAATAAATTCGGATCCGGTTCAGATCCGAATGGATTCGGAAGATCCGGATTCAGATAAATTTGGATCTGTATTAATAAAAATACGGTTGCGGATTCAAATTCGGATAAATAATATTAAAAATTATTTTTATTTGGGGTTTTATTATAATTTTATAATTCGATTTATATTATTTTGGATGAATTTTAAATTGTGAATGTTATTTTAGATATTAAATTGTTATTGTTTAGTTAGAAATATTATTTTATTTTATTTTAAGTATTTAAAATTAAATAATTTTAAAATAAAATATAAAAAATGAATTTTTGTTCGAATCCAGATATCTGAAGATCCGCATTAAAAATATCTGCATAAAAATATGAGGATCCAGATACGAATCCGGATCCATAAAATAAAATACGGATCCGGATGCGAATTCAGATCCATGAAATGAAATGTGGATCCGAATCGGATCCGCATTTTGCCATAATGCCATCCCTAGATATAGTGTAAGGAATTGGGTGTTGCTAATCATTTCTTGTTTGGGTTTGTTGCTTAGGGATGCGCCTCCGATTTGACGAAAAGAAAGATATATGATTTTGGTTTTTTGTTTTTAAATTCCTATCTCGTGTGTTTGTTTTTTGAAAGATCCAAGTTGATTAGGCAAACAATTATGTTTGAAATCATGGGGTTTTAATCTTGATTGTGCTATTACTGTTGATAAATAGATATGGTTATGTGTTTTGTTTCATATGTGTTAAGTATATGATTTAATCAAAGTGTATATTATTAGTTACGAATTTTAGATTTATCTCGTTGGTAAAGACATTGCGTACACGTTAATTGTTGCATAGTTTGCAATCAAGGTCCGTGTAGTAACCATTAGTTATTAGTGTTATAATTTTTGCAATCATGGGTCATTATAGTAGCCAATTTAAGATGATATTAAATTCCAATCATGGATAATTATTGTCCATAATTACTTCCAATAATTGTCACATTTTTACTTTGTAACGGCCCCTGGCACTATAAATAGGGGAGAGTGGGCTGATTTTTTTACTGAAATTCTGCAAAATTAGTGAGAGAGTTGTGGCTCATTGAAACTTTCATCAAATTTATCAATAAAATAGCAGTACTATTTTCTGAAGCATCCTAATAACTTAGGCAAATCCATATATTTCCTTGCAATTGCAAATGCACAAGTACACAAGCACGCATTACTCAGAGAGACAAAGTCAGCTGAGACAAGGACTGTGTACCATGATTTGGTAACTAGAATGTAATTGATGTACCAAATTGATAAGCTTGTTTTGAACACTTTCAATAGAACCTCCTTATACATCTCAAGATCAAGGCCTCCTTGGATATCGCTCCATAATTCTCTAAATGAACTTCCTTAAAGTCGAGACCAGGACCTTCCTGTTAGAGAGTATGCCCTAAAACCAGTAATGGATGTAATGGTTTAAGGCATATTGTTTGTAATATAGTTTATTATTTATTAATAAAAGACATTTGTTAACTACACATTATTACATCCATATTTTATGTGTATGTCCTGAGACATTATGTCAGATGAATATCGTTAATCCAAAAGACGTTTGCGATTATGAAAGTCAACGATATTTATATATGTCTCAAATTTAGTTCTTGGTAAAATGTGATTGTTATACATGACAATAATATATCACTTGACCAATATTGTTGTGTGTCGCCTAGATTGACATATGATGTTAATAGAATGGATGATAAGTCTCATATCATAAAGACACAGACAATAGATGTTTCATTAGTAGAATGGAATATCGAACACGACCACAGAAACGTAAGATCACATGGTAATATTATCTAAGGTCATTGATCTTCGTAATAATACATTAGTGTCATCATATCCTCTGACCTGAGATCATACGATGACTTGTGCGATAATACTCTTGGTTCACTAGTATATCCTCATTCGACTATCCACATCCTTTGAATAAATACTAGATGGCCTTGAGCGATTGACGTACGAAGTCACGTATGCTTCAAGATGGGATCTGATAACTTTGATAATTAAAGTTATAGATGTTTCAAGGAAACTTAAAGTTGTGGATATAATTTTTTGGACCAAAGCAGTCGATATCTTAGAGATATCAAATCCACAAGATAAAGTTTAAAGGTATGTCGAGTATAAGGATTTGACCTACCATGATCCAGACTCGATAAGAAACATAAATATCGGAAGGAATGAGATGACATGTTCGAAGTGTATTTAACAGGTTCATATGTTTTCCCACTTCATTCATCGACTAGGGGTCATGGCTTGCTGCTAGGCGATTACCCATGGTCTGTGGAATATCATAGAGATGAAATATTAAAGAGTTAATATTATTTCACTGCTACTCGATAATGAACCTAGGACGGTCGCACAATATAGTTCTCGTCTATGTTACAAATTCGAGGATGTTTATTAAAGTTAATAAATGATCATTTTGGCATTTCCTAATTGGATTATGATATTCGAGATATGTCAGAAATATTAATTTGATTAATAAATTTGAAATATAAAATAAGATTTAATTGTTTAATTAAATATTTGATATTTATATTAAATAAATTAAATGTAATTTTAATTAATTGTTAATTAAAATTAAGTAAGTTGAATTAATAGTTAATTAATTATTATGCCAAAATAATATTTAATCTATTGGACTTTAATTTAGTGGGCTAGCACCCAAATTAATTAGAGTCATATTTAAGATTAAATAAGTAAGTCTTTATTTAATTAGGATTCCTAATTTGATTAAGTATCATAATTTTATTTTGGAAAGAATCTTTAAGAGACCAAATTTGATTTGGAGAGATATTTGATTGACATTATTGTATTGAGATACAATTAAAACTTATTGTACAAGTTGAAAGGCAATACTTCTTGTACAAGTTAAAGGCAAAACTTCTTGTTGAAGTTGAGGCAAAACTTCATTTTGAAGTTGAGGCAAAACTTCTTGTAGAAGGTCTTGTTATTCAAGAAGTACTTCTTGTTGAAGTTGAAGGAAAACTTCTTGTTGAAGTTGAATGTGTCAATTGGTTGTTGCCTATATATATATGAACATAAGCAATAAACAAATGTAAGTTTTTTTGTTGCTGTAGGTTGCATTCAAGCAGATAATATATATACACACATCAAGTGTTGTTGTTGATATATATTTACAAGAATTACAAAAGTAATTTGCTCAAGTAATATATGAATATATATATATATATATATATATATATAGCAAGCAATGGATTGTTGTTGCATGCATATATATATATATATATATATATATATATATATATATGCGTCAATGGTTTGTTAAAAAGAAAATAAGCAAAGTTTGCATGAGAAAAAGCTAAGCAATTGATGTTGTTTGTCAAAAGGAAATATATGCAATTAGCGTGTTGACGTTGATATAGACATATATGCTCGTGCATGAAGCTTGCGCATATTGATGCCAAGTTTTGCATATTTCCGAATTCATATCTCTGAATTGGAATAGTTCCAATTTTTCCTAAGGACTTCAAACATCCTAGAAAAGAAAATGGTTTATTTTGTTCTCAATAGTGGGAGCAATTTGTTAGTAGATGAGAGCTAGTGTGCCAACTAGAGGTGCAACGCTTGGTGCACTACAACAAGGGAAAAATCAAGGAGGATATTCAAAAGGCTCGAAAAGATAATAAGCACATAAAGGTATGTTTTATTATCAGTAAATTTTATTTATGTTGATAAATAAAATTATTGATTACATGCATGTTAAATTAATATAGATTAATTTAAATATTGTTTACATCAACAACGACATAACCACGATCATTATAGTGGTTTTGGAAGAAAATTTTAAATTCCAATCACATGGATGCTTCCGCGCTAACCCCAAAACCTTACAGTGGTATCAGAGCTTTGAGGTTATGTCGTTTTGATGAAAACAAATTAAAGCATGTATATGGGATCCTAATGAGAGCTGTTTTGATGAAAACAAATTATTTTTTGTGGAGACACTAGACATATGGATTAACGACTTTTTAAAATTTCAACTCAATTGGAATTCGGAAAGGTCGTCTGTTACTAAAAACATCTGTTGAACAGAACCTGAAAATTCAGGTTGGCAGACTCCACAAGACCAATTTGTACAATTCTGAAAGTTTTAGGGATTTATTGTAAATACCCAAAACGATCAGAGGTGAAATTGTAATTTCTGAAATTGCAAATATTTTACAAAATTTCCAGAATTAAAATTTGAGTATGATTAGAATTCTATTTTCATTAAAATTGTTTTTGGAAAGAATTCTAATAGAAATTGAGTTGTTGCTAGTTTTGAACTATATAACTTATTAGGAAGTTAAACCCATATAAAATTTTAATTGGATTAAAATTAAATCACCACAAGAATCCTAATACAACTTTGATTATATCTCTTAATTATTTAATATGATTAAAATATTAATTGATAATCAAAGTATAATCTTTTAAAAGTTTCAAGATTAGTAATAGGATTATTCAAGCCAAGAAAGCCTAAGACCTTCTCGAACAAAGAGGTACTAAAGAGAACTCTGTCACCAAGGCGATAAGAGCCTAAGAAGGTAGGGACTTAAGTGGTCACACCGGACCCCCCTCATCTTCTGGGAGTTTTTCTCTAGTTACCGAATTGTGAAGGATTGTCTTAAACCAAATGAAACAGTCTTATTAAAGTGTTAATAAGAGACTAGGATCCCCATTGTCTAGAGCCAAACATAAAGGTTATGTTCTAAATGTGCTTGTGCATGATGAAAGTATAAGATACAAAGACATCAAGATGCACGAAAAGAAAAGACCTAAATCATATAAGATATGAATAATTAAATAATCCCCAAGATTTAATATTAAGCATTAACCTTCCAACACAATCAAATAGTCCACTGAATGTATTTTGGTAATCCCAAAACCCATTAGGTGAGGGACCCTTATATGTTTAAGTACTATTTGACTTGTTCGTATATGTAGCCTAATGATTGCAAACCCAAAACCCATTAGGTGAGGGCCAATCACATGTGTTACGTGACGAAACTAGTGAAGATGTCAAAACCCATTAGGTGAGATATTGTTCGCTAGAGGTGGAAATGTCGAGCCTTGTATAGAGATATAAACAAATAGAGTTTTGACTTATTGCAAATGAAGTGCCAAAACCCATTAGGTGATGCATGACATTAACAATGAGAACTCGACGTCCCACTAGAAATATATCACACAATATTTCAGTTTTCCGCATAGGGGAGTGTGGAATTCGAATAAAATTAGTGGGAGCAACATTATTTAAAAGACCTTAAATTTTGTTTAATTATTTATTACAAATTAGTAACAAACTCATGTTTTCAACAGAGTACGTGATACAAAATGAATCTAATAAAATCAATACTTGACAAAGATAAAATCACTGGCCCCAATTTTCAAAATGAGTGCTTCTATTGCAAGAAGAAATGACATTGAAAGATGAATTATCCTCAGTACCTTGCGAGCTTGAAAAAGCAAAATGAAAGTACGTCCTTGTTATTTGTTATTGAAATGGATCTTGGAATAAGTTCCATATCTCATTCATGGATTTTAGATTCTGCTGCGACATCACATATTTGTATGTCTCCGCAGATTCTAAAGAGTAAGAGGTTACTTAAGGAGGGAGAAGTGGTCCTGAAAGTTGGGAATGGAGAACTTGTATTTGCAACCAACGTAAGGGCGTGTCAACTTCCTATGCCATCAAGACATTTAATTTTATTAGATAAAGTCTTACATTTTCCTAGTGCAATAAGGAACATTGTTTCCATTCCAGTATTGATAAAATGTAATTATAAATTTCATTTTATCAATGAGAAATGCAATATTTATTATCTGAATAAATTTGTTGGTGTTGCATTACAAGAAAATGGATTGTATGTCTTGCAAATGAATGAGAACCATAACAAAGAATTAAATACAATAACAACAAAAAGACCAAGAGATAATCCTAATTCAAGATTCATTTGGCACTTAAGATTATGTCATATTGGAGAAAAAAGAATTGCACAATTGGAGAAGGAATGTTTGCTTCCTTCATTAGGTTTAGAACCTTATCCAACTTGCGAATCATGTCTCAAAGGAAAAATGACCAAATCACCTTTTGTAGGACAAAACGAAAGAGCCAAAGAAACCTTGGAACTCATACATACTGATGTATGTGGCCCACTTAGTATAGTGGCCAAAGGTGGTTTTCAATACTTCGTTACTTTCACTGACAATTGTTCAAGATTTGGGTATTTGTACCTAATGAAACATAAGTCGGAAACTTTTGAAAAGTTCAAAGAGTATAAGAATGAAGTAGAAAACCAATTAGGAAAAAGTATTAAAAATCTATGATCTGATCGTGGAGGAGAATACTTAAGTATTGAATTTCAAGATTATCTAAAGGAACATGGAATAGTGTCACAGGTAACACATCCTTACACACCTCAGCATAACGGTGTCTCTGAAAGGAGAAATCATACCCTATTGGATATGGTACGTTCCATGATGAGTTTTTTTGATATACCGACGTCATTTTGGGGATATGCTCTCCAAACAGCCTTGCCTGTTCTAAATAGAGTTCCGACCAAATCCGCTCCTAAAACCCCATATGAGATATGGTATGGGAAACGTCCTTATTTAGGATATTTGAAGATTTCGGGTAGTCCAGCTTATGTAAGGAAAGTCTTTACAGAAAAACTAGACTCAAAATCTGAAAAAGCTCAATTCATAGGATATCCCAAAGATTCTATGGGATATTACTTCTACATTCCCTCTGATCACAAGATAGTGGTTAATAGGAAAGCTACCTTCCTTGAGGACCGTTTGGTTCAAGAGGGAAGTACTGAGAAATATGTGGACCTAGATGAGAAAGTCTCTCAAGAAGAGGATTCTGGAAAACGAATTGACTCACCTCAGAAGGAACCAGAACAAGTAGAACAAGAAGCACCTCAAGAAACCCAACCACTTCGTAGATCAATTAGGGAATCTCGCTTTGCATTGAGATATACCCTAGTCAATCAATAAATTTTGAATCTTTTATGATTGGTGAAGTGGTTCATATTGATGACCCAAGAAACTACGAAGAATCAATGTCAGACATTGACTCTTCTAGATGGCTTGAAGCTATGAATTCTGAAATGGAATCCATGTATTTCAATCAAATATGGACACTTGTTGATCCTCCTGAAGGAATTGGTCCTATTGGGTGTAAATGGGTCTTCAAGAGAAAGATTGGAAATGATGGAAAAGTAGAGACTTATAAAGCTAGACTATGGCAAAATGATATACTCAGAAATAATGAGTTGATTATGAGGAGACCTTTTCGCCAGTAGCTATGCTAAAATCCATTAGAATTCTCATAGCTATAACAGCTTACTTTGACTATGAGATTTGGCAAATGGATGTAAAAACAGTTTTTCTAAATGGAATTCTTGAGGAAGAAATTTATATGAAACACCCAGAAGGTTTTACATCTAAATGTGATAGTCATAAAGTATGTAAGTTGCAAAGATCTATATATGGTCTTAAGCAAGCATCTAGGAGTTGGAATCTATGATTTGATGATGCAATCAAAATGTTTGGTTTCATCAAAAATGTGGATGAGCCATGTGTTTACAAAAAGGTCAGTGGGAGCGCCATAACGTTCTTAATATTATATGTGGATGACATATTACTATTGAGAAATGATGTCGCTATAATGACTTTAGTCAAAGTATGGTTATCCAAAACATTCTCAATGAAAGACTTGGGAGAAGCAACCTACATGTAGGCATTGCACTTTTGCATAACACCCGATGAGGAGTCTTATATGGAGACAACTCCCTCTTAGTCATGAAAGCCGCGGGAAAAGAACGTTGGAAGGGTAAAGTTGGAAAATATAATTTTTGATGGATTTACCCGAGTTGTTTCGCTTCGGTTGCTTGTTATACCTCCGTTTCTAAGCTCACCTTAGGCCCAAAACTCCCATAGACCACATACCTAACCCAAACCAAGCCCAAATACCCAAGTCAACCCAAGTCAAACCAAACCTATGCCCATTGGACATGATTCACGCCCATTGCCCTTTATTTAGGTAATTGCACATTAATCACATGTTTAAATCTTGTTAAATCATTGCCTAAGTAAAAGAAATCAAATAAAATCATTACCAAATCGAATCCAATCCCAAATCCTAATTAGGAGATGCATTCCTTATTAGAAATCAATTAGGAGATTCCTTCCTAATCTAAAAAGGAAAGCCTTTTCCCTTTGTCTATAAAAAGACCTTTGCCCTATACACAACAAAAGCTCAAATACCTCATTCAAGCATCTTGTGAAGCATCCATGCACGCCCCAAGCATCCCCCAAGACCCCCCATTGCCGCATTCTTGAAGCAAAGAACCTCCATTGCCGCATCCACCACCACCATCCACCAACACCATTCACGGACGACCCACATGTTGGACAAAATGACCCATAGCGTCACTATTTGCACAGATCATTGTGTTGTTGTAGCAAATTAACTATGTGACAAGGAAATTGCACTCTCATCATTTGTGATTAGATCACCATAGATATATAAATGAAGAGAGGTCCCTATGATTAGTTCCTGGATTGAGAATGATATGAGACAGTATCAGTCCCAGAAGGATTAATCATTAAATATCCCTAGCCGGAGTATTATCGAGACTGGACATCGATAATGCGGAATAGGCTAGTATTGCACTTGTGTGCGTTGTGAGGGCACAACGACATAGTTCTCACATATATATAAGTATTGGATACTTATGCAAGTGCGATAGGAGGTTGTGTTTCACCGATGGTACGGGAAACAGCTTCGCTCTGGATAGACCCTCGGAATCCCATTGGTATTATGACTATGTGTCTATGGGAGGCCGAAATCAAGGTGGTGTTTATAGTCTTAACCTGAGACTTGCACCGCTAATGCTTACGACAATCAATATACTTTAGTTGAGGTCGTCTAGGACTCTAACCGGTTCTGTGTACGCCAATGCTGGGTATATTGAGAATCGTAGAGTATTGGGTGTGATGTCAAGATGGAAGTATTGCTCCAGTCATAGTGGAGATGTGATGTCACGCATGATACGGTACTAGTGCTCTTGAGTGATGCGCATCCAATCGGGATATTGTGACCAGGTCATGAATATCGCGATTATAGAGACTATGTTACCAGACATCCGATATGTGTTTCGGACGGGGCAGACACTTATCCAGCCCCAGCCCTAGCACGTGACTATCCGATACTGGACCAATATACACAATACATTGGTATACTACGCTTGATACAGATCTTAAATATTCTTAGATGAATATGACCGGAGAATTTGGTAGACATCGTGCTTTGCTAGGAGCCGACCTTGTCTTGTAAATCGGTAGAACGTAGTACTTGGTACGTACGTGATTCGGATACACCGACGACCATATTTACTGCCAACGTATCCGGAGATCTCATGGGTCGCTTCCCGATAATGCACCGATGATGCATAACTCGTACTCATTAATTCTGGGATTATATAGAAGAAAGAGAAAATTAATCTGGGATTAATTACGGATATATTTTATCTGGGATAAAATATCGTCTAAAGAGAGAGAGATTGATTAATTTGGAATTAATCGGTAAATTAATATATTCGAATATTAAACGAAATTAGATTTCGACGCGGATTAAAAATTAGATTTTAATTCGGGCGAACGAATTAATTTAGAATTAATTCGTTAGCGACGTGAATAGTGAATTCGCTAGGCGTAATCATTTAATTACGATGCGACGAAAACTCGCTAATTAGGAATTAGTGAACCGAGCCCGAGTGTGATTGCGAGCCCATTCGTATTTCAAATTCGAGTGCGGCAACGCAAGTCACATCAAGCGTCAAATCATCGTCACATTAAGCGTCAAAACAAAAGTCACTTTGAGTGATTGATTGATTGATTGATTGATGGATTGATGGATTGACTTGCATCACATCACTTTATTAAAGTGACATGTGAATAGTGATGTAAGTGGGTGGAATAGTAACCTTGATGGATGTGTAATTGATTTACATAGATTTTATTGGATAAAATAAATGGAAAAGGCTTATTATTTTTTGGAAAAATATATAAGTCATTCTTGTAAATCATTTATACAATCAATCCATTTACACATTTTAGCTTTTCTTCCTTCTCTCTCACGCCCTTGGGGCTTCTCTTCTCTTCACTGCACATCTCACAGGCGTGAGCTTTGGGGAGGCAATGAATGGATTTTTCATGGACAAATCTAAGTGCTAGCACACTTGCGACTATTGCGAAGGTGTTAGGGAGGTTCACTCATGAGGCGGGACTCATCCGACGGAGTTTGGAGCTTCGAAATGAGACCTGAATTAGCTCAAACCAGTGAGCAAATCTGCACAGTGGCGGAGCAAGGCAGTGGGCTTATGTCTTGATTCGTCTTCAAATCGACAAACCGATCAATGTAAGTATTCCGCTATCTTCGTTGGTTGATTCGCACATTAATTTCATGTCTTGTTTGATCTTGGGACCTAGATAATAACAAAAATGACATCAAGAGCTATAGGTTCAAGCATGAAATTGTAGGGCTTAAAATTTGGGTAATGTGTGTTGAGCATGATTGAATAAATTGATTGTTTAAGTATGCTATAACATGTTTAATTCATTTTGGTTGGACCAATTTGTTGAAATGATTTGGAATTATTTTCCCCAAATTATTTGACCTTGGCCGAATATGTATGTGATTTTGGGTTCTTGGAATTTTTGATTTTTAATTCATTTGATGAGTTAGAATCATTTAGATGATGTTAATTTGAATCGAATTGGATTGGATTTCGAATTGGACAAAAACCCCAAAAATTCTATGTTGGCCGAATGGTTAGATTGCCCTAATGTCTTGGTAATTTTGATTTTGTGACATTGGATGTTGTGATGAAATCATTTAGGATGTTGATTTATGCGATTGTGGGTTCGATTGGATTGAAACCAAATCGGACACAAAATCCATCCTTTGGCCGAGAGCATTAAAAGCATGTAATGGGTTTGATTTTTTCATTTATGTGTTGGACATATGATAATGATAATGAGCATGATTAATTGGACTAATTGGTGTTTTAGAATATTGATTTAGGTTGATTAATCATGTAATACACTTAGGTTAATTGAATATGAAATTGGATTTTGTATATTTAATTAATTGGGCTAATTTTGGAATTGGGCTTAATGTTGTTGTATTGGGCTTATTGGGCTTGATTTTATCAAGTTGGGTTTAGGCCAAATGGATTGGATCCAATTGGGCCCAAAACCACTTCCGTTAAGCCCAAATGCGACTTAATGAACCTTTAAAGTTTAATTGGGCCTAATGGGCCCAAGATTGATTTATGGGCTTATGGGGTAAATCCCGGATTGGACTTTGGTTATCGGTTTGACCGAGTTGACCAAAAGTCCACGCCTTAAGAAATCAATTAAAAGCCCATTAGACTTGAATTAATTGACGTTGGACGTTAATCGGGCTTTGAGTCCCGACGCGATTAAATTTGGAATTTAAGTCGTTAAAGGTTTATTAAATAAAGTGTAATATTTAATTTGGAATTGAATAGTGAATTAGTATTAAATACATGTTAAATTGGATTTAATGATGTAGTTTAATTTAATTCAAGAATCCGTACTTTGAGTACTTATTCGCACAAAACGAGTTTGACTCGAGCAAAATCAAATCGTTGTTTGAACATTGGATGATCACTAATTATCAGATTAATTAATTTGATTAGATTGATTGATAGCATGCTTATGTGTGTGAATACGTGGTTGTGTTGAATGAATAATGTATATCGGATGGATATTAGATGGGTGGGCAATTTTGGAAATTGTTTGTAATAAATTCGATTTATTAAATTGGACCTGCGTGTCCAGCCTTATCACCTCTATTCTCTTTGTATTCTCTTCTCACCTATTCCCCTCAATGTAAATGAGGTTTCTTTAGAAGTGTAGTGTAACGGGTAGAAGTAATACAAGTGCTAGCATGAGTGAGAAATGGAGAGATTTGATCTAGGATCAATGTAAAGTATCCATCCACCATCATTATTATTTATTTTCATACTCGCTTTATTATGTATTTAGAATGCATGTTTAAGGGGTATGATGATGAGACCTTAACAAAGATAATTAAATTGGTAGCCAATTTGCACGCGAAAAAAACCCTCGTTAAATATCAAGCGTTATTTTCCTTCCATTGAGTGATTCTTACTCAAGATCTGAGATTGGCAATGGGTTGTTGGCCAAAGTCAAGCCCTTGTCCGTCGAAGATGTGTTTGAATCACGAAGCTTTGTTCCATATTGGTGTCTTGTCCAAGTTGGTGGTTTGTTGGCCAAAGTCAAGACCACTTCTTATCCAACGACATTGATTACGAAGCTTCCATGGTCAATGGGTCCACGCTTGACTGGGATCACTAGGTTTGTTGTGCCAAAGCCAAGGCCTAGTTGATTCAGAGGAAAAAGGTTAGGGTATATATTATATAGGCATAAGATATATGTTTGGACTTGGATGTCCACCTACTGGATCTAGGAGTTGGATGAGATCCAATTGATCTTCGAGATCTACCTAGTTAATTATCATACAATTTGTTGGCCAAAGTCAAGATTGTGTGATATTTAACGGGATCCTAGCCCACTAGGAAACACGGTTTCCCGAGTACTCGACAGAGGGTTAGAGGCTCGACGAAAAATAGTGGGAGGCAAGTATTGAATTTGCAACATTCGTTCGAATACTCGCTAAACGCGCTCATCTATATTTTACTCGTCATATTAATCAAAAGTATTAGTTGGACTAATATTTTATGTTGTTTTAAAAATATATATAGTTGGACTATATACAAACTCATTCAATATATAGTTGATTTTATTATAGTAATCAATATAATTGAATTAAATGATAGTTGATTTTATAATTGGATTATAGTAATCAATATTAAAATTATAGTTGATTAAATAATTGGATTATTGTAATCATTATAATAAATAGTACCTTATTAAATTGATTAAATAGTTGGACTATTGAAATCAAGAAAGAATTGAAAAGTTGAATATTTAAAATATATAATCCTTGGATTAAATGTTTTAAATGATTTAATTTTCATTGGGAATAAATAATAGGTTACTTTATTTGATAAAATAACTTATTATACCTAAGCCAAAATTAAGCAAATAAGTAGAGCATAAATCTTTGGAAGATTTATGTGATGATGACTTTAGTGCTTAATTTAATATACTTGACAATAAATCTATTTTAAAGTATTAAGTTGCAATAAATTCTTGGAGAATTAATTGACTATTCTAGGGAGAAAAGTCAAAGTTTGCAATTGGGCCAGTTGCACAAGGTGCACATCATTTCGATATTCCGAAACCCAAGGCTTGGCCAAAGGTTTGTGAAATATTGAAAAGATAATTGACATATCCCAAAGTGACTACCATTTGGATATGGCAGACACGAAGGAATTAAAGAAAGGGCGAGGCTCTGACTTTAAAATATTTGTCAAAGTTATGTTCACTACTAGTATTGAAATTGGATTTTAAATACTTAGTGTGGTACATAAAATATATGTATTGATGTTCAGAATCAGCTATGAGCTGGATACTGACTTCAAGTGAGATTTCTCTGCAAATCGGAAACGGGACGAAAGTCCGTTTCGACCGTAGATACCTAAGTTTAGGAACTACCCTTGGGTATGTACTTAAATTAGGAACTGTTATAATGTAACTAGTTTGACTAGAGACATTATCTCTATATCAGTGTTTAATCCGTTGCGGATAAACCTTTATATTCTAGAACACTAAAGTGTTTTATTATATAAAGATGATACTGAGATAAACACATTAGATGTGAATAACAGAATTTATATTTTGAATATAATAAAATCTCAAACATATAAAAATGACAATTAAATAGCTCAAATTGATTTGATCAATAGAGACTTATTTGTGGCATTGTTGTCTAGGACACAATTAAACGAGACTCGTATATCCACACTTTTGAAGAGTGGGTACTAGGACTGATTTGACTATTCAAATAAGGTCTGCGAATCTAGTTTATTAGGTAAAAGTACCTAAAACACTATTTACTTGGTAATAGTGTGAAAGCCACCGATCTGTTAGCCCTATTCATGGTGAAGTTAGTGGGCCCATATCTAGCTAGGCTAGATGTGAACATGAATATTTCGTGACCTTAACGGATGTGGCATCACGTTATGGTTATGTGTTTCTTTTGAAGAACACAAATCGGAAACTTTAAAGTTTCGACACGAAGTAAATAAACAGATCGGCTATAGTATTATTCCGCCACGGTAAGACCGTAATGGAAAATACTTAGCAGTAAGTTTCATACGTACATGAAAGAGTACGGTATTCTTTCAAATGAGGACTCCTCCCGAGACACGTCAGTTAGACGGTGTGTCCGAACTAAAAACGAATTTTGTTGGACATGATAAGGTTTATCACGAGTCGCTCTGAGCTACTGTTTCCTTCAATAGGGTATGTATTAACAGTGCAAAACTTATTTAGAATAAGGTTCCATATAAATCTGTTTGACAGATGTCATATAGGATATGAACAGGGAAGAAACAAGGTTTCTCATTCCTGATAATTTGGGTATGCCAGGCATAACGTTTGGATGATACCAAACTAAAAGACCCAAATGGATAAGTGCCAATATAGGTATCCTAAGGGAAACCATAAGTATAGTACTTATAAATCTCACATGAGAACAATGTGATTGTTGCTCACCATGCGATTTTCCTGAGAGGAATACCGATATGCAGTGGTCAGTGGGAGGATAGTGATACTCGATGAAAATCGGAGTAATACTGTTCAAGGCACGAAGTCCTTAATGGAACACAAATAGTTCATCAATGATGAATCTATACCATTAATCTTCAAATACACAAGAAACTAGTAGATCAGATAGAGTCAGAAAAAACCTAGGTATGGGTTTCTGATCTTACCCCATAAAGATGTCAATCTTATGGGGTGTACCATCCGACTACGTTTTGAGGAAGTGATACGAGGTATCGACTCCCTATTATGGCAAAGTGCCATGAGTCCGAAATGGATTCCATGTATAACAACTATTTTGGATACTAGTTGTTGTACCACAATGGCATTGTGCCTATTGGTACTTTAAACGTCTTCAAGTAAGACATACATGGATGGCAACATACCAACGTACAAAGCTAGGCTTTTGACGGAAAGGTATCGTTATCAACATTGTGTTAATAACGGTTCAACCTTTTACCTGTTGCCATGGTAAATCCATTTTGAAGATGCTTGTAGATAACTGTATATTTCATTTATGAAATGTGTCAGTTACAAATCAAAATCGCTTTCCTGAAAAGGAAACTTTTGGAGGATGTTTACAACATCCTGACGATTTTGTATAACCAACCAACGGTTTGCGGGTTATTCGATCCATGTTTGGATTAATGCAAGCATAAGGTTCTTGGAACTGTCATTTTGAAATAATCATAATGGTTTATGATTTGAATCAAAACGAAATAATTCTTGTGTATATAAGGAGGTTAGTGGGAGAGCGCACTGACAGTGAAATTCCCATATAGCAATTGATGAAAGCTTGGCTTTCATAGAATTCTCCGTAGAATTCTGGGGAGTAACAACCTTTATTCGAGGAATAAAGATCTACTGGGATAGATTTGGAGTGGTTAACACTCTCTGGAAATTGTACATTTAAAATGTACTTGATAGGGTGTCTCATACGCTTCGAGCATATGGAGTCACGATCAGGTCAATCCAAGTGATAGTCACTGGATTGAAGTTAAGAACATCTGTTAGTATCTTAGAGAACTAAAGATGTTGTCTTAAACTATGGAGAAGGAGAACTTGAAGTGACTGGGATCACTGCTACAAGTTTCCAAACAGTTAAATACTGTGGTACTATAAAGTTTGAATAACGGGACAGTGAGCTGGAAATCTTCCGAGAGATACTGTTGCCGAAAAACAACACAAATGCGGATTATTGCTGCGGCTGAGGCATCAAGAAGCCATTTGGTCGATAATAAATCTAATTAGATTAGATATAGTTATGTTAGCAGCTGAGCTAGGCGTCAGCACAAGGCTAAAGAATTAAAGGTCTCATCGACGATCAGATATATACTTCTATATCATCTGATTCGTTCGGATCATACATCGTGGCGATGTGATGATCGTATAAATCGCGTCAAACGATAATCAAACAAATCCGCTGACGAAAACCTTTCCTCAGTAATTTGAGCGAACCGTACATAGTCGGGTGTGGGACACTTGAGTGACTGGCTATGTGCCAAGTGGGAGATTGTTGGAAAATGACCCATAGCGTCACTATTTGCACAGATCATATGTTGTTGTAGCAAATTAACTATGTGACAAGGAAATTGCACTCTCATCATTTGTGATTAGATCACCATAGATATATAAATGAAGAGAGGTCCCTATGATTAGTTCCTGGATTGAGAATGATATGAGACATTATCAGTCCCAGAAGGATTAATCATTAAATATCCCTAGCCGGAGTATTATCGAGACTGGACATCGATAATGCGGAATAGGCTAGTATTGCACTTGTGTGCGTTGTGAGGGCACAACGACATAGTTCTCACATATATATAAGTATTGGATACTTATGCAAGTGCGATAGGAGGTTGTGTTTCACCGATGGTACGGGAAACAGCTTCGCTCTGGATAGACCCCTCGGAATCCCATTGGTATTATGACTATGTGTCTATGGGAGGCCGAAATCAAGGTAGGTGTGTATAGTCTTAACCTGAGACTTGCACCGCTAATGCTTACGACAATCAATATACTTTAGTTGAGGTCGTCTAGGACTCTAACCGGTTCTGTGTACGCCAATGCTGGGTATATTGAGAATCGTAGAGTATTGGGTGTGATGTCAAGATGGAAGTATCACTCCAGTCATAGTGGAGATGATGTCACGCAGGATACGATACTAGTGCTCTTGAGTGATGCGCATCCAATCGGGATATTGTGACCAGGTCATGAATATCCGATTATAGAGACTATGTTACCAGACATCCGATATGTGTTTCGGACGGGGCAGACACTTATCCAGCCCCAGCCCTAGCACGTGACTATCCGATACTGGACCGATATACACAATACATTGGTATACTACGCTTGATACAGATCTTAAATATTCTTAGATGAATATGACCGGAGAATTTGGTAGACATCGTGCTTTGCTAGGAGCCGACCTTGTCTCGTAAATCGGTAGAACGTAGTACTTGGTACGTACGTGATTCGGATACACCGACGACCGTATTTACTGCCAACGTATCCGGAGATCTCATGGGTCGCTTCCCGATAATGCACCAATGATGCATAACTCGTACTCATTAATAATCTGGGATTATTTAGAAGAAAGAGAAAATTAATCTGGGATTAATTACGGAGATATTTTATCTGGGATAAAATATCGTCTAAAGAGAGAGATTGATTAATTTGGAATTAATCGGTAAATTAATATATTCGATATATTAAACGAAATTAGATTTCGACGCGGAATTAAAATTAGATTTTAATTCGGGCGAACGAATTAATTTAGAATTAATTCGTTAGCGACGTGAATAGTGAATTCGCTAGGCGTAATCATTTAATTATGACGCGACGGAAAACTCGCTAATTAGGAATTAGCGAACCCGAGCCCGAGTGTGATTGCGAGCCCATTCGTATTTTGAATTCGAGTGCGGCAACGCAAGTCACATCAAGCGTCAAATCAATCGTCACATCAAGCGTCAAAACAAAAGTCACTTTGAGTGATTGATTGATTGATTGATGGATTGATGGATTGACTTGCATCACATCACTTTATTAAAGTGACATGTGAATAGTGATGCAAGTGGGTGGAATAGTAACCTTGATGGATGTGTAATTGATTTACATAGATTTTATTGGATAAAATAAATGGAAAAGGCTTATTATTTTAAGGAAAAATATATAAGTCATTCTTGTAAATCATTTATACAATTAATCCATTTACACATTTTAGCTTTTCTTCCTTCTCTCTCACGCCCTTGGGGCTTCTCTTCTCTTCACTGCACAGCTCACAGGCGTGAGCTTTGGGGAGGCAATGAGTGGATTTTTCATGGACAAATCTAAGTGCTAGCACACTTGCGACTATTGCGAAGGTGTTAGGGAGGTTCACCAATGAGGCGGGACTCATCCGACGGAGTTTGGAGCTTCGAAATGAGACCCGAATTAGCTCAAACCAGTGAGCAAATCTGCACAGTGGCGTGAGCAAGGCAGTGGGCTTTATGTCTTGATTCGTCTTCAAATCGACATAACCGATCAATGTAAGTATTCCGCTATCTTCGTTGGTGTATTCGCACATTAATTTCATGTCTTGTTTGATCTTGGGACCTAGATAATAACCAACACCACAATCACACCCTTCCTTTGCCAACTTCCAACCACCATTCACAGCCCTAAATTACCCTAAAATAAACCTTATTTCCAGCCCCTGAAGTGCCGAAAAAATCAGCCCCGAGCATCCCCAAAGTAGAGCCAAAACAGCCCCTGAAAACGGCTTCACTGCACCAGTGAACTGCTGTGTTTTAGCCGCTGTTCTGGCCAGGTTCCTTGCGTCCTTAGCCCATTAAAACAGCCCTAAAACCATCTAGAAACCATCCCAAAAATCCCCAAAAAAGTTACCCTAAAAAATCTTTACAAACGCCACCTCCCTAAGCCACCAAAATCACCCAAAACAGTCCACTAAACGCCCGAAACAGCGACCTGAAACGCAGCGACCAAACGGCGGTGAAACGAAGGTAAAACAGCAGCCCAAGCATCAAAACAACAAGGGAAAACAGTGAGCAAACAATTTGGAAAGGTTTCGGATCATTCGCCCTTCCAACGGACTTGGAACGCGATTCCAAAGATCGACAAAAGAGGTTAGACCTGAGGGTACCTTTACCTATCTTCTTTATTCTTTATTTTATTTTACTTTGATATAATTGCATGAGAGTCGTTTGAGACATGATTTGATTGTTGGATGGGCGGGACATGTGTTCCTTTTTGTGGTATATAGGATGGAAACTGACGCATGCTATCCCCGACTGTAAGTTTCAGCATTTGCCAAAAGAGGAGAATCAGATGGCAGATGCATTGGCAACATTGGCCGCGACTTGGGAAAATCCAGAGAAGCTGGTGATGAGACCGCTTGTGTTGACAACCGCAGGTAGGCCAGCCTATGAGATCGAAAGAATACTGGAAGTAGAGGTCAGTGATGGGAAGCCTTGGTATTATGACATACAGAGGTACTTGGAGCATGGAGAATTCCCAGAGGAAGCAAGCAGAAAGGACCGAGTGGCTATTCAGAAGTTAGCTTCTCAGTATGTGAGTTTGAAGGGAGAACTCTACAAGAGGCAGGCAAATGGAATTCAGCTGAAATGCTTGAACAGAGAAGAAGCTCAGAAGGTAATGGACGAGGTACATGCCGGAGTATGTGGGCCGCACATGAATGGACTGAACTTGTCTCGCAAGATTGTGAGGCAAGGTTTCTATTGGTCGACCATGGAAGCTGATTGCGCAAGACTGGTAAAGCACTGTCATGACTGCCAAGCACACGGCAACTTGAATCATCTGCCGCACACAGAATTGCATGGGCTGTCAGAGCCATGGCCATTCTCAGCATGGGGGATTGACATGATCGGGGAATCCGACCGAATGCCTCGAATGGCACCGCTTTATAGTGGTGGCAGTTGACTATTTCTCGAAGTGGGTAGAAGCTGAGTCTTTCCGCAATGTGACAGCAAAGCAGATGGCAAAGTTTATTGCATGGAATCTCGTTTGCCGGTATGGTATGCCGCACCATGTGGTCACGAACAATGGAGTCCAATTTCAGGGAGAGACCAAGACAATGCTACAGAGATACGAAATTGGTCATCATAAGTCCTCACCATACAGGCCGCAGGCTAATGGGGCAGTCGAGGCAGCCAACAAGACAATAAAGACGATCTTGGCAAAGATGACTGAGAATTACAAAGACTGGCTGATAAGCTGCCATATGCTTTGTGGGGATACAGAACATCGGTGAGAATGGCAACAGGAGCTACGCCGTATTCCTTGGTCTACGGAATGGAAGCGGTACTGCCGGTAGATTTGGAGATACAGTCCATGCGGGTACTCGCAGAAGCAGAACTGCCAGAACAGGAATGGACCTCGCAAAGGTTTGAACAATTGGCTCTGATGGATGAGAAGAGGATGAAGTCCCTGCATCGCATGCAGATTTATCAGAAGAGGCTGGCTCGAGCGTTCAACAAGAAGGTGCGGCCCAACAAGATCAAGAAAGGCGATCTGGTACTCAAGCAGTCGAAGCCATCAACAACAGACCCGAGGGGAAAGTTCAGACCAAATTGGGAGGGGCCCTACATTGTTCAGAAGGTAATGGGAAATGGAGCAGTGAGACTGTCAGACTTGGAAGGAAATGAGTTCACTGAGCCCATCAATGTTGATAGATTGAAGCTGTATTTTGCCTGAGGGGGCAAAAGACTGGATGGTCACCTGCAGAAGACCTAACCCAACAAGATAAAGAAAAATCATGCATCCATGCATACATATAACCCATTACTGCATTCTTTTTGTTTTCGTGTTTTGTGTTTTGTATTCACAGGTTTCAAAGACAAAAAAGTGAAAGCGGCGGAGATGAGCCAATCAGAAACAGCGAAAGCACTGTATTGAGTTTGGGTAGAAATCCCAGGGCTGAGGTCCACATCAGTGTTAAGGTTCAGATGGTGAATTGAGGGTTGAGGCCCGCTTTGAGTTTGAGTTTTGGGGGATGGATCCCGGGGGTGATGCCCACAGTGTCGGCAGCAGAAAGGAAGAATTCCTTTGAGTGAGTTGCAAAAAAAAAAAAAAAAGAGAGAGAGAGAAAGAAGTCTTTGGTAATTTGATATATGTCCGGTGATGACATTGTGTGCTATAGGTAGAAGCCTTAGAAACGACGAGTGCTGGAAGTGTTCTTCGCCGGTATGCTGAATAGATTGATCTTGACTAGACTCATAAAGCACCTGAATACGGGATCTCAACAATGGAAGCCTGAGTGGTTGATGAGATGACTAGCTGAAGAGACAGAGGATCGGTGAATGACCGTTTGCCTGGATGTCCACCCTGGATTACAGACGCTATGATACATGATATGGTCAGAAATAACAGAAATGTCTCTGCAAGAAAAGAAAAGAAAAAGACCGCCTATAACCGATAAGCGTGAAGCTACCCATAGGCGAGTATTAGGACCACCATGGGAGAAATTCTACCTTAAAGGGTAGGTGTGTCAGAAAAAGAGAAAAAAAAGAAAAAAAAAGAGAGAGAAAAGCAAAGAAAAAAAAAGATAGAGAGTTCCGAATGAAAAGAAAGAGACAAGAGTGCAATACAGAAGACCATATCATGATTAAGTATGCTGAAGTAATCACAGAAGGTGATTAAGACATTCAGGTTGGTTAGACCCACTGGTCCGATTCTCCGAAGCGAAATTATCGAGTTGGCTTGCTTAAGGAATAAGCTGTAAAAGATCCTTGGCACACACACACTAGGAGTCTAGTTTGGATCACCTATTCAGACGATCAGAGTTGAGCATATCGAGTACTTTGAAGATTCTCTGGCTTCGACATCAAGCATTCGTTGAGGACGAAAATATATCCAATTATCAGAGATGATCTCGTGAGAGGAATTGCAATACGCTGAGTGGAATCATTGACATCAGTTTCAGTTTCTGCCGAGAATGGCATTCTGGGGGCGAGGCCCACATTGACATCAGTTTGAGTTTCTGCCGAGAATGGCATTCTGGGGGTGAGACTTACATCACATCAGTTTCAGTTTCTGCCGAGAATGGCATTCTGGGGGCGAGGCCCACATCACATCAGTTTCAGTTTCTGCCGAGAATGGCATTCTGAGGGCGAGGCCCATATTACGTCAGATCATTATGGTCCGGGAATGGACAGTCTAGGAATGGACAGCTCGGGAATGAGCACGCTCGGGAATGAGCACGCCGGGAATGGCACTCCGGGAATGGAGTTTATTCCGGGAATGGACAGCTCAGGAATGAGCACGCTCAGGAATGAGCACGCCGGGAATGGCACTCCGGGAATGGAGATTTATTCCGGGAATGGACAGCTCGGGAATGAGCACGCCGGGAATGGCACACCGAGAATGGCACTCCGGGAATGGAGATCGATTCGGGAATGGATCACAACGGTGACAGTTCGGGAATGGACTTCATCACATCACATCACAATAGCACTCCGGGAATGGAGATCGGTTCGGGAATGGACCACAACAGTGACAGTTCGGGAATGGACTTCATCACATTATATCACAACAACACTCCGAGAATGGAGATCGGTTCGGGAATGGACCACAACGGTGACAGTTCGGGAATGGACTTCATCACACTACATCA